>VDFB02264342.1:0-48939 GCA_007258455.2 Sequoia sempervirens | reverse complement strand
TGAAGAGTGTGCTTCGAAGGAAATTTTGAACTCTATGTTCAGAATTGACTATTTAAGAGTGGAGGAATGTATCTGTATCATCCTGGGGATAGAAGTTACTAGTCCTCGTGCTCACAATCTCCTTTTTCCTTCACAGGTGATTTCTATCTTTCTTTCCAATGCTTTAGATTTGTTGCAATCTCTGAATGAAATTGAGGAATTGGCAAGGAGTTATATCAAGTTTCAATTTTGTATGGATAATGTTGTTCTTCGAGTTGTCTAGCAGTATAACTTTTATAATGGGGAAGGTTTTGTTGGGGGCCTTTTCCCCAGAAGAGTGGTGCAAAAATGTCAAGGTATTGAAGAAATTTTGGATGCTATTCGGTTGGCTTTGCAACACAGAAATTAAAACATTTTGTTGAGGGCTTTAAGGAAAAATAAGCGAAGTGTTTGCACGCTAATGGAATTGGAAATCAAGGACATATTTTACACTCTATCTTTTCTTTGAGCTTACACTTCGCCGCTTACTAACCAAAACTTGCAACTTGAATTGCAACTAACAGTTAACTCTTCCAGCCATATGTCTTCTTTTGCAAGAGTTATGCCTCGTGCACCATCTCGCATCATCAGTCAGGGCTCTCAATATTATGCTCGAAGGGCTGGTAATAGAATCATTCCAAACACTACATTCAGAAGGGATGGATGAGAATTCGCAAGATGAAAGAGCTTTAGGTGGAAACATCCAATAATTTTTATGGTTTTCTATGAAATGTTTTTTAGGGAAAACAAAAATTTGTATTTGGTCTGTATATGTGGGGTTTTAAATATTCCAATGGGTCGGGTTTATGATTTTTGAAATATTTTGTAAGGGTACATATGTTTAATGCACTTATAATTGTAAGGGTTAGATCTATGATCTTTTGATGATGTCATGTAAGGGTTGGGTTTTTAACCATTTTGTATCGTTTCTCTGCTAGTAAGGTGGTTTTTTGGGAAGGTCGTCTAAGGTTGTGTCATAGGTTAGATTGGGACAATGTTGAACTTTGATGTTTCAGCTCTCTTTGTAAAAATGATTTGTATCTTTTTCATGTTCAGGGGCGATAATCAGAGGTTTTCTTACTAGTTCTTTCTTGCCAGTATGCCCCCCGAAACCAATTTTTGTAACTTTTTATTTATTATATAATAAAATTTAATAGTGGCTTGCCACTTTCGCCAAAAAAAAAGTGTATTTTTAGTATATTTTATGTTTTTATATTTTTGAAAAAATTAAAAAAATATTTGAATATAGTTTTTTATAAATTAACACTATAATTTAGTTGCTGATAAAATGTTGAAAAATGATGTTCCACTTGACGTCAAGCTTTATATAGTAAATTTTCTTCTTCTTTTTTTCCTTCAATTTTTTTGTGTATATTTATAATTTGAAACTTTAGGGCATGGATATTTTGTTTTGCAATTTTAATAACTATATATTTTTAAATAAATATTTAAATGTGTGTGTATTAAAACACGGTTGTTTCCACTCGACATCAACTTTTATATTGAATATTTATCTAAAATAGAAAAAGAAATTATACTATCTTAATCTAGATTCTTTTATTTAGGGCATCATATTTTTTTTAATAAGTTTTAGTATTTTTCTTGACATGGTAATCAACCTAATATTTTTGTGCCAATAACCTACTTTTACTAAAAAATAAAAAATAAAATATAAATAATAATTGAACTATTCAAACAAATATATATTTGAAAACTACACTTATGGATCTACAAAATGGTATTTTTACATTTTTAAAAATATGTTATCCATATGAGTAGGAGTTGTTGAAACATTATTTTTTTCAAATATTTTTATTTTTTTAGTAAATTGGCCTCAAAGTGGTGCTACATATGCATTTAGCCAACAATTTGAGTTGGAAAAGTTGTGGACATATTTAACTTGTCTAGAATGAATCTTAATAGATCATATGTTTGACCAAAATTGATTTTTAGTTATAAATACTAAAATTCACTAGTGCTATAAGTTGGCCAAAAGTGTGACACAACTTTGTACTTTTACCCATTAGCTCTTGAATCAATCATACAATTTTGTACAAAATATTTACAAATGATTAAGGAGACATAGAAGGGAGGAGGATTACTAACTTTGTTTTCCTTTTCTTCATTTGGCTAGCACAAACTAATAAGGATAGCTATTGTACCCCTTGTTGAAACATCATTAGACTAAGTGATATTCTTCAATTCTTCTTGTAGCAAATATATTTTTGATAGAATTGGAAATGCCTCCCACATAGTCACATTTAAGTTAGTCTTTTTCATCTACTCAACAATATTAAAAAGGGAATTACCAACCTTTAACTAATTATTTGTGACACTAGTCTCTTCCTTTGATTAGCGATTAATTGTAGGTTGATTTTTTAACTGATTTTACTTCCTAACAATCTGGCTTTCTTGAAGCTCAAACAATTTTGTATTTGTACTAGCCTTTGCAGTCCCTTGGGGTGATTGAGAGGTAGATGTTTGACCAACCAAAGAAAGTGACTTAAGTATTTTCTTAGACCTTGTATTATGTGTCATTGAACTGATGTCTCTACTTAATGCCTCAACATGATCGATACCACAAAAATCATTTTCATGTCAATTCATTAGGGTGGACTTATCTTGTATCTATTCTTTCCCTAGTACCCCTTCTTGGCTTGATTCAACTCATTGTTTTGAAAGTGTTGATGTATTTTAAACCATTAAAGCTTGGTTGAGAACCCCATTTTTGTCTGAATTTTGGTTGTGGGGTTGATTGCATGGGTAACACTATTCATGATCCTAAACTAAATTGTTTTGCACTAGAATAATATCTTTGGAATTCCTTGCAACAAATGGATTTAAGGAGTTCAAAGGTATAGCATAGCTTAATTAACCTTGTCCTTGAGTATTTCCTTGATAAGGTTGCCTATTGGATTGACAAGCTTCATTAAAAGGATAATAAGGTCTTTTAGTCTAGTCTTATTGTCTCTTTAAAGCTGCTAATTCATTCCCAAAGCTTTGTAGCAAGTCTTTTACTTCATATAATTCATTGGAAGGAGTATCAAAAGAGGTCGATTGACTAGTGGCCATAGGAAGAGGTGTTAAGCTTGGTTGACTAGGTGGAATCTTAGGAAATATAAGCATTAGAGGTCTTGGAGCTATTTTCTCAACTTGGATTGGGAAATTTTTAGCTCTTATATTTTTTTCATTAGCATTAGGCAAGGTTATTCCCATCATTGACTATATTATAGTTCAACCAAATCACTATTTAAATCCCTTAAGTAATACAATAATGTGTAGTTGGGAGAAGACTTGACCAAGGATATGATACTATCCCAAGTCCTAAAAAATTGAAGTTGAAGTCTCCCATGAATTTATGAGGGGCTCACTTGATAGTAGTCAATTCTTCTAGTAAGTACAAATGGTCACTTAGTCTTCAAATTGTTCACAAATCTTCTCACCTAGCTCATCCTAGATGTGTTCTATAGGGGTAGTAGTATTTTCACTAGTGAAATAGTTTTTAAGAATGCTATTAGAATGTCATCATGATTAGTTAGGATTTAAGAGGACTTCATTAAAGGTGACAAAGACTTTATTTCTTGAGATAGCCATGGAAGGGGTATGGAATAATATTTTATTTGGCTAAGAAAAAATACTAGAAGAAAGTGTAGATTAAACACTCTTGGATGTGCTCTTGAGTATGGTGAATAATTCCCCTTATGATTTTTCTTTTTGGGTGAAGATAAAGGTAATTCTAAGAATTCAAAACACTTACCTTTAGAGGATGATTATGTTTGTATCTTTGGCATGAATAATGAGCATGATCTTGAAACCAACAAAATTGGAATCTCCAACTACTTGTAGAATGTATCCAATGACTGAAAATATTAAGAATAACACCAATATTCTTCATAGAATGAAGTAAGGCTCATTAAATCAATTCCATTTGGTATGCTAGAAAATTGTTGTCACCTAAAATTGGAACCTTACTAAACCTAGTTTAGTATTTTAAAGACACAATGGGAATGATCTCTCAAGTGTAGGACCTTGGTAACTTGAGATCAAACCTCTAAATAAGGTTGGTTCCTTTCTAGATCTAAATGCAGGTGTTGATCCAACTCAACACAAATTAAAACTAATGCCTAATTCTACTATCATAATTCATAGAGAAAAGAGAGAAGGAAAATAACTAAAAGGACGGAATGGTGATGCACCGAGACTTAGTTGAGTTCTAACTTGACTTAAAAGTGCAATACAATTTTCAAAACTAGCAATAGATCACACAACTTCTATTAGAACACTGTTAAGAGGTAAATATAAAGAGAATATATTTTTAAGAGGGTTAAGATATCTAAAATCAACTTGAAATAGAATAAAAGAACCTAAACCCACACAACACAACTCAAACCCAAAGAATACACTGTATAATGGCCATAGGAGGAAAATTATCAATCTTTTATTGATTACAAGGCTTAAGCATACATTTACTTCAAAGAATAAACAATTTATTACAGATAATTATTTTCTATTCTACTCTATCTATTGGAACTTAGAACCCTCGAAAAATGAGGGCTACTACATCCTTAATACTCTATCAAGGCTGCAATAAATTTATAATCCATTGTGGGTACGTTGTAGAGAGTGTGCCATGACCTAGTTGTCAACCCATCAATTCTTTGCGCAAAAACATGACCCCCAAGGCCTACAAACATATAGGAACATGGAAACATCCGTTGCACTCAGCCATATCTTTGTCCATTGATGGTTTGTGGGATTGAGTACACGAACAATAAAATCACCTAAAAAATAGCTAAAATCGCAACATGTAGATGGTGTGTCAATTACTGGCCCCATAATAATAGTTGGGGTATGGTTGAGTGTCATTTCTCTCCTTTGAATCTATGCCAATATGTATACGGAATGATTTCTTAGTGTCATCAGATGTGATTTGAGAGTTGGCAAGCATTGAAGACACATTAATAGCATTTCTAGGTCACCCCACAGGTAGGTAGGGTTTTCCTACTTCAAATGACAAATTTTGTGGCTTTGGCATGTCAAACAAGGAAGGTCGAACAAGCATGTTGGGAATATTGGGCCTAAAATCCAAGAAAGGAAAGGTGTTGAACTATTGAGATCGAGGAGTCAGGGATGATAAGAAAGTAATGTTACGGGGGAGGTGAGATGGGAAGACCAATGAATGAACCTTGACAAAGGTATGGGCTTTCAGGATGTTGGGATAAGAGTTTTAGGTGGGGCTTAAAATGTTACTAAAATAAAGGATGGTTGAAAGTTTAACTTCAAAGGACTTAGCATTTTTTTACAATGGAAGGTATCAAGGATTCAGAAGCGAAGATGAAGGAGAAAATATGTCATTGGAACGGATGGATGAGGAAGTCTAAAAGTATAGAAAATTAATGATGTCAGTCTGATGCCATCAAGAATGTTGGCATTACCATGATGTTAACATGACATCATCAAGATTGTTGACATCACCATGATATCATCTAGATAAAGCTTATTAAATGCAGGTATCAGGGATCAAGGATCAAGAAGAACTCATATCACATACCAAGGATTGATACAGGGGGATGGGAAAATCCAAAACACCAAAAAATGGACTTAGAAGGAAGAATAAGAATTTCAAACTTTTAGGGAAAGACATGATAGGAATGTTGGAATGTGAAGCTCTAAAACTCTAAAACACTTAGAGGAAAATTGACAAAGACTTGAGGGAATGTCAAATTGTTAGACTTTCAAGGAAGGCATGACCAAGATGACAAGTCCGACAAGGGATGACGGGATGAAAAACTCTTATCACTCTAAAACACTTAGGCAAAGAGAAAACTTTCGAGGCATAAGGGATGGAAGGGATGAATGAAGGGATGGAAAGCCATGAAAGTCTCAAACTCTAAAACATAGATAAATATTGACAAACACTCAATAGGTTGGTGAGATCGAGGTTTCGAGGGTGATAGGAAAAGTATGAAGGTATAGGAAACCTTGACACTCCAAAAGGCTAACAAATAAAACACTTAGATAGTTTTGAAAGGATTAAGTGAGACGTTGAGATTGGTAGGGAAGTCATGCTAGTATTGAAAACCCTAAAACTCCAAAACTTTGACAACACACAAATCCTTAAGAAATTTTTTTAGAAAGTCCCAAACTTATACTCTATTTTTTTGGACACTTAAGGGACCCATTAAGTGTGTCTTGGATCAATTATAAACAATAGGTCAAATGAGGCATGAAATGACAATAGTTACTAATGAAGATTTCTTTTAGAGATCTTCTTATGAACAATGTTAGTTTTTGTAATTCTTCATTAGTCATAATAACTATACATCGTCCATCTTTTGAAAGGACATCAAATTCGTGTAATGCTTAACAGCTAGTTAAAAAATAAAATGCCCATTTTTGTATTGTTGCATAGAGACCTTGTTTGTCTAGTGGGAACATTACTAAGTCTAATTTTAGTTAACTTGTTTCAAAATAAATGAGTGTTGCATAATAATTAGCTTTGTCAATACAATATGTAAGAAATAATAATCGATAATAATTAATTAAATATATTCATAAATATTAATTGTTTAATTAATTATTAGTAATTGTATTTGTAAATAAATTAGAAGTTAATTTTTTTCTACTCAAGTAAAGATACAAATTCTATAACTAAAAATACTTTTTAAATGAACTATCATCAATTACTAAAAACTTTAACTCTTTAAGGGAAAAGAAAAAATAGATATGTTTTCACACTCCTATATTCTCTAATATTCCTTTTGTTTATTGTTTTTATCTTGATGAAGTGGTTTTTAATTAAGTTTCTAATTATGACAATTTTCCATCCATTAATATGAACTCCACTATTTAATTTAAATATATATTTTTTATATTTATAAAATATATTTCTTATTATACATTTATTTTATTTTTATTTGTTTTGAATAAAATATGTTCATTTTAAAACTAAATGTTCAAAATAGACTTAAATAAATATTTATAATATAAGTAATCTATTAAATTATTTATTATAAAAATCAATATAATTATAATTATAATATATTTATATTAAATAATAAATTATTGATTATAATATATTGATAAGTATTATAATAATTAAAAATATATTAATATTAATATTTCTCTTAATTTTTTTTGTATTAATGATAGTGCAAGCACTTGAAAATATACAACAGGTGTCATTTTTGTTGATGCAACATAGCATCAATCTATTGTACCTTTACAAAATTATAGTCCTTGTGCCTTTACAGAATAACAATCATTTGTGTGTTGAGTATTGAAGGATTTTACAAGATTGTATAGATCGTGAATGAACAGAGTTTAGTGTTGGTATACAAGGAAACAACACTGTTCATATGCAAATTGCATATTACATACAAAAATTTGTGCAATAAGGTATCACTATCGTTGGGTGCAAAGGGAGTTTGTATTTGATTTTCTCTTTGTTGCCACGGACAATACCTTTTCTCAACAACTTCATGAACCCGAACATGAAAGTCTCCATGGTAATGGTTACCTATAGCATAAACAATGGATCTATCCACAATATCTACAACTGAAGCACCATGTACAATTTGAATGCCAACCGTTGTTGCTCTCGAGAACTTAAGCCTGTGGATGTTGTATAGAACACCATGTATACTGCAGCCTAACTCTGAATATATACACCTGTGAACTCTGCATAGGAGGAAGAACAAGGTATCCAGTGCAAAAGGGAGTCCCCTATATACAACACCTCATATGATACTGCTCTTGTTGCCTGGGTCAAGATCACCCCACCCTGTAAGAGTCTCTGCCACCAACATTTCATCCTTGGAGAACACCTCCTCACTTTCCAGATTCTCATTTGTGTGTAGCCTCAGAACCCTAACTTGGAGCTACTCTTCATTGACCTTAGCTTTCCCATTGAACTCTTTCTGAAAATTGTCCAGTCCAGTCATAAAAGAGGCCAAACTATGTATACCCACCTACCAATTATGCCCAAACTTGCCTCCATTTTGATTGACAAGTAGTACCCTAAGAAACTTTCCCTCTGAGCTCTTCATAGTCAACACAACTTGTGAGGCAATTTTGAAAAGGATGAGTCTTTTTGCAGACTCGGTAAGGAGCCTCCTCTAACCATTAAACTTTTCACTGTTTCTTGCCTTCCATAATTGCCACAAGATTTCATTAGAAAGACAGTGCCAAAAAATATTAATCTCTTTGCCTAGTTTTTTATCATTGCATAAAAGAACCTCTTTCCAATCAATTTTGCCATTAGTTTTCCAGATTAGCATGTTGTTACAAAAGAGCTTACATATTTCGTTTGCATACAAACATTCAAAGAATATATGTTCAACAGTTTCTGGGAGTCTGCAAATTTTACACATTTCAATGTCATCATGTTTCCACTCGATAGGTACTCTTTGTAATATTATTAACCATCTCAGACAAGCCTTTTGGGGGTCAAGAATAGAGGACTAGTTTGAGATGAACATTTCATGCCACTCTTTATTACTCAGATTTACTTGCCAAGTCCTGTTTAGGTGTTCAACTAGGGAATTGTTGTGTATTAGTTCTTGGTAGATGGTCTTTGCCTGAAGTGATTTTAAAGGGGTGTTGCCTTTCCAAGAGAGCTTCTCAATAGGATTTTTGCCTGAACTATTAGGGTTGAGCGAGGGTGAAGCCTCATAGGCTTGCTTTAGCACAGTATACGTTCTTAATCTAGACGGGGGTAGCTAAAACTCCATCTGCAAATCTTCCCACTCCTTTATCTTACCATCAACTAAGACATTCTCCAAGGTCTTAACTCCAGTTGTTGCCCATTTTTTGGAAGAACGGCCTTGTAGCAAGGCCAAAGGCTTTCCATTGTGCTCCAAATTCCACCAAATGGAGCAGCCAAGATGCCATGGATTTCCATTATAGCCAGTCGATGAGGTGAAAGTGACATGCTTTTTAACCAACTCCCAACCCTTCTAGATGCTCTTAAACACTATAGAACCAGCGGGGACCATGGGGTGCTTTGATAGGAGTAGATCACTGAAAGGCAAATGCCTCCAAGACTTGGCTTGTTTGGGGGTACCTAACCAAATATTGTTTCTGATTAGCACTTCCTAGGGTTCATTACCCTCTAGTGCCTTAAAAATCCACTTACTGGCTAGAGCAATTCCATGCTTCTCTAGATCCTTTAGCCCAATTCCCCCTTGATCTTTTCCCATGCAGCACCAATCCCATCTGACTGAGTGCTTCTTCCTTTTCCCTTTTCCATCAAACCAGAGGAAGCCTCTAATATTTTTTTGTAGTTCTTTAATTGATAGCTATTAAAAAACCACACTGAAGCATAGTAGACAAAGTATGAAGAAAGAATTTTTAGACATACCTGAAACCTTCCTGCTAATGGCAGGTACTACCTGTTCCATTTGTCCATCTTTTTGTCAATTTTCTCTTTGATCCAAAACCACATGTCCTTCAGACATGGGTTGATTACAAATGGGATGCCAAGGTATCTCACTTGCCTATTAGGGCCTCCCCACTGAAAATAAAATCTTTGCAATCAATCAGGCAGCCTATCTGACCACCCCAGCATTATAGACTTTGTTCTAGATATTTTTTACACCAGAGGCCTGACAATAGAGATTGAGATTGTACAGTAAATTCTCCACGTTTTCTTCTTCTAGATCAACAAAAAGTGTTGTGTCATCTGCAAACTGGATGTTCAACAACTCGTTGTCTAGCAGGCGTAGCCCCTTTACCCTTGGAGTTAATAGCATGCCTCTCAGCAAGAAGTGTAGAGAATCAAAAGCTATCACAAACAGGGCAGGTGCAAGAGGGCAACCTTGCCTTATAGATCTTTCTAACCTGAAAGGTTCAGAGAGTGTGCCATTAATGTCTACTTGGGTTGAAGCATCTTTCAGCAACGTGTTGACCATATTGCAAAACTGTTGAGGGAACCCAAAGGCCTCTAGGACCATTCTCAGGAAGACCCACTCCACTCTATCATAAGCTTTTTCAAAATCTAGCAAGAGAATGGTAGAGTTTTATTTGGAAGTTCTAGACCATTCCATGGCCTCCCAACTAGTGATGAGGTTCTCTAAAATGTATCTTCCCTTAATAAACCATGTTTGAGTACTGTTAATGAACTTTGGAAGGATGTTGACTAGCCTTAATGCTAGGACTTTGGCCAGAATTTATAGGATACATTTAGAAGAGTGATTGGCCTCCAGTTCTTTAGGTTAGTTTTGTCTCCATCCTTGGGGAGCAGCCTTATAATGCCCCTATCGATGTCCTTCCCCAAGGATCCCTTGTTGATGGCTTCTTTGTAAACCTAGAGGACTCCTTGTAGAACTCAACTGGAAAACCATCTGCCCCAAGTGATTTATCGTTGTTCATTGAGTTTAAAGCTCTCTTGATCTCTTCCTTACTGATTTCCTCGGCTAAGAACAGGGAGTCCTCTTGGGAGATCTTGGGAGGGATCATGCTTTTGATGAGTCTTCTTGCATTTCTACCATCTGCAGTATCACCATCTGAAGAGGAGTCCTTCAAGAACAGAAAGAACTATTTGGAGATGTCACCTTGATTATTGAGGAGGGTGCCATTGTGGTTAATTTGGTCAATCTGCTCTCTAACCCTTTCTCTTTTAAGAACCTAAAAAAAAATTGGATCCTTTGTCCCCATTGTTTAGCCAATTGATTTTGGCTCTAACTTTCAAGCCTTAAATTTTGTGTGATTGGAGCCTTCTAAGGGAATTTTTTATAGAGAGCAACTCCTCATTTGTTCTTTCATCAATTGGATTGTTTTGTAGCCTTAATTCTGCCCCAAGCAGCGCCTCTTGGAGGTAGTTTTCTTCCTTCCTCCTTTCCATGGCCAAGTGTTTCCCAATAGTTTGGCATAGGGTTGTCCACCCTTTGATGTTAGCTTCCCATATTTGGATTGCTCCTTCACCTTTTAGCAAACTATTGTTTATTCCCCTAAGGGTGCAAATTGCATCTCTACAACTTTCATCCTTTAACAAGCTAGTATTGAGGATAAAGTTTTGACCCTTCTTACTTTCCTTTTTTCTGGCAGAGTTTAGGATTAAAGTGGCTTTCATTGGGTGGTGGTCAAATAGGGTGTATGGGTGCACCACTACCCTAATCCATCACTCACTGTGGATAAACTGAACCAGTTTTTATCTGCATAGAACCTATCCAATATGAAATACACCCTCCTGCCACCTTTTTGAAGGTTACACTAGGTGTACCAAACTTGCTTGCTCTGTTGCTTTCTCCTCTCCAAGGGGTCTAAGAGATTCAGTTTCAATTTAAACCTCCTCCATAAGTTTTTTTCATTACCTTTCCACTCCATGTCCAAGCCTCCTTTCTTGTCTTCCATGCTCTCTATCATACTAAAGTCCCCCTCAATGACCCAAGGAACATCAGGGAGGGTTGCAAGCCAATTCCAAAGCTCAATATGTTCTTTGTAGTCATTTGGGGCGTAGATTGAACATATTCCAAATATGGCTCCATTTCTCTCAAATGTAGCCCATACTACTCTATTGCAGGGGGGTGCCATTGTCAGCAAGAGACTATTCCCAACACTTGGCCATTAAAATGGTAGTTCCTCCTTTCCCTTTTTCATGCTTGGATGTTAGAGAGGAGGCGTTGTTCCATATGAACCTAAGATCAATTTCAAGGATAAAGCCTATGGCTTTCACTTCTTGAAGTAGAACAAAATCCTTGTCTTTTTCCATATTGAGAAATCTCCTTACTAGGTATTTCCTATAAGGGGATTTTAATTCCCTCACGTTCCAAGAGGTACAATTAATGTTCATTGGAAGCAAGGTTAGAGGGGGCCTCTTTATCTTTCTTGAACAATTCAAAAAACTTAGGCGAGGCTCCTTCACAGTCTAGCCTTTTAGTGCTTGGTGAAGGGAGTATAATACTTTTTTTTTCCTTTTATTTTTGCATAGCATAATGTTGTCCCCATTAATTCTGATGGCTGACCATTTCTTTTTGCCCCTTTTTTTTGGGCATGAGGGGGGGAGGGGGGCTTGAAGGTCACTATATTTTCAAGGGTCTGCACACCATCCAAGCATCCCACAATCCTTGTTGGTTCCATTTCTTGATCCACAACCTTTTTAGCTTTCTTACCAGAAGTAGAAATTGTTCTCTCAGCCTAGCTCACCCCCTTCAATCCTAAACAGTCCAGAGCAGCCTCATTCTTTTTTATTATGCTATTAAGGAAATATTGCATCTTATTGATACTATCAATGACCTGGTCTGGTTTCAATTCCACATTTGCTTTGGGGGACCCATTTTCTTGGCCCTCCACCTGAGTGTTGGGTGCCCTTGGGGTACTATCTCCCCTTCGCACCCCAGTCTTAGATAATGTTGCATTATACCCCAAGGATAAACCACCTTGTTGCCCTAGAGGCAACTAAGCCACAATGCCCCAAAGGCATCCAAACTCAGGTTGAGGGTCCCCTTGTTTCAGATTGCTTTTTTCCTTGCCAGCATCCTCATTTTTTTCCACTAACTTGTCTTTTGAAGCTATCTTTGGACCTGTGAGTTCAAAAATTTTGTAATGGAGGGTTTTAGGAACCGAGTTTTTTTTCCTCCCTCTTTGTTCATCTCTATGTATTTTCTTATATCTTTCATTACTAATTGTTGTGTGTTGAGTTTAGGTGCAATCTCCTCCAAATTAGGAAGCTCTTTAATGCCATAATTAGACTCATTTTCAATGGGACAACAGGTGTTTTTGACCAACTCCTTATTACCACCTTCCAAAGCCTGCTTAGGGTTAAAGGGGTTATTCAAGACCACCGAATTTGGTGTATCTGAGGTGGGGGGTGTTATGTCCATCTCCGCCTCAGGTGGGATTTGCTTCGTCGTGGCCGAGATAGGGCCTAGGCTATTTGGGCTCTTTTCACTAGAATCAACCGGGGAACTAGAACCCTCATTATGGTTTCCTTCCTTTACAACATCCTTGTTATTGCCAAGGAGTAGTTCTCCATCCAACTCATTAGGTTTAGGGTTTCCAAAAAATTTCTTCTTGTTTAATATAGGACAATTCCTTCTTATGTGGCCTTCATACCTACATAAGTAACAAGCATCGAGGCCACCCAAGACTTCAATTTGGCATTCATGCACCCCATAATCCATTTGGAGGTCTAGGACGTCGGGCACCTCCCAACCAGGCATTAGGGCAATCAATACCCTAGCGTTTAGGTCAGGGAGGGTGACCCTCGGGTTATCAATCCTCAACATACTGGGCAACGACATCAACAACTGTGGGATAACCGCCCACAATTCGTGGAGAACGTTTTTCACCAAAAGCCACCTAGGGTTGGACAACGCCATGAGTTCTTCTAAGTTTGCCCCGTGTGTCCATGGTATTGCCCCAAGCACATTGTTGCCTACCTTCCAAAAAGGATTTTTAACAATTTTTTGCTCCATTTCATGGCTTTTCAGAAACACCAAAAAAGCCCCTTTTGAATCATACAGCAGAAAGACACATTGATTCCCATTTTTTTATGCCACACATTCACAAAAAAGTTGCCTATGAATTTCCTTGAGGGTATATTATTAGAGTCTACAACAACGAAGAAGAAAGCAACATTTTTTAACTTCATCCTTTCGGATTTAATCACACTTGCATTGCAAAGTTTGGCGAAACATGGAGCCTCAACAGTAGGGTGGAGGGCTCCTTACCTCTTTCCCCGCCATTGCCGCCAAAGTCCTTGTCACCGCAACTGGAGACAGCCTCCAGTCCCTGCAAGGAGGAGCAGGTGCAAGGTACGGAGGCCTCAACCCTTCACAAGCCCAAACCCTAATCCGTTCACGAGTTGTAGACCTTCGTGTAAATCAATTCCGCTCCCTTATTTCTCTTAAATTATAAAATTATATTGTATTTATATGTATATATTAATTATACGTATGTGTGTGCATCACAATTTAACAAACATGATTTTATAGTTGATATGGATTTGACTAAGAAAGCCAATAGAGGACACCAATTTCTTGGTTACTTGTTCTCACACAAAATTCATAAGCATATTCTCTATCAATTTTTTACTAATTTCACTTTAGCTCCACTACATAAAAGATCATCTTAAACTAGAAATCCAAGGTAACATAACAAATAAATATAGCAATATAAATTAAAATATTTGTATTAATAATTATTTTTTTAAATAAATATATTTATTTAATAATTTTGTAATTGAATTTGTTGAGTATAATTAGTGAGGATGATATATCCAAATTCTTATGTTATATGCATGTATGCCAATGTTCTGCGTGTATCTACCTCTTATGTGTGAAGGACTTATTTTTTTGAAAGGTTAGATGTGTGTATATATATAAGAAGCCCTAGGTTGAATTGGTTATATTATTAAATAATTATTTTATTTTGAATAATTATTTGTACTTGTTAATAATGGCATGGTGTGATGGTTAAGTTGTTGTGTTGTTATTTTTGCCATCAAGGTTCAAACCCCATTGGGGTGTAATTGTTGATAATTTATAGTTGGTATAAGGAAAATTAAATAAAATTATTTGTACTTTCTTAGGAATTTTTTTATTTTTTATTTTTGTTATTTTATAGTTTGATTTTGTTAAATGATTATTATAACTAATTCAAATACATCTAACTACAAAAAGAAATTCTTATAATTTACTCAAAAACTATTTTATTTACTTTAAAATTATTTTTATTTTATTTCAGAACTACTCAAGAATTATTTTATTTGGTTATTGAACTCAAATCAACCAATCAAACTACAAAGGTTTTTTACAAACAATCCTTTGCTCATTAATATTTAACAAATATTTATTCTAATGAACAAACTCAACTTAACTATGCTAGCCATAGTTGTGTCTAATATAAATCAATCAAGGTCAACCCTAAAAACTATAATATTCAAATCTACCTAGTAAAATCATGATACATTCCACTTGCAATAATTTGTGGATCTTAAGCTTTTGTCTAGCCTATCTCACTATAACTCATCTATCAACAAAACAACAAATGTCTTTATTACAACACTACAAAGGCACTACTATGTAGAACATTTATATAGTTTAATATCAAACAAACCTAACTTCAACTATATTACTTGTCTTCATATGAAACTCAAATTCAACCAATCAGTCTATGAAGGATCTTTATGACTAATCATTTACTCATCAATATTTAACAAATATTTGTTCTAAGAAACATACTCAACTTCAACATACTCAACTTCAATCCAATTTGAATTGTGATACATTCTACTTACAAAAATCATTGATCTCAAACTATTATCTGTGTGCCCCTAAATTAGTATGCAATAACTCAGGTAGCGGCTAAGGAGGATTCTGCGCCTCTGGCTGATCTGACCAGCTCGGTTGGATGTATGTTCTTGGTTTTATTTGTTTTTGTTTTCTTGCGCCCAGTTGTACCCTAGGGTTTAGCTTGCTTGCGGGCTTTGGTATTTTGTTTTGACATATGCCTTGTTGGCTAGCTCCAGTTTATGCAGAGACCAATATTGTAAAAAAGGCTTTATATTTCTGAGAGAGGGGCCCCATTGAACCCTCAATTAACCCATCAAAAACATTTATATCGAAGAACAACATAAAGTAGCCAACTATCAAAGTTAAATCTTCCTATTAACATACTTTTCAGTTAAAGCAGCAATGTCTGAATTTTAAAGTACAATTTCAGTATGTGTTGAAACTTGCTTTGTAGATCTTCATATTGAATTACAACCAGTATATTCAGAAAAAGATGAATACACTTGCAAGTTTGAAGTTACGCCATCATCAACTGAACTCCTAAATTCAATAGCTGCTCCTCCCCATGCAAAAAGCTTCGTTTTCCTAATGGACCTTGCTTTGTTAATTAATTGTGCTTTCAATTTTTTCAGGTATGACATTATATCACAAAGCAACGCATCCCTCCTAATAACGAAAGGTCGCAAAAACCATTCTGCTGATAATAATAGAAATTTCTGGACAACCTTTCAGATTGATCACGTGGGCTGGAGTAGCATACAAAAACCAGTGACTCAAGTCATCCTGTAGAACATCTTCAAAGATATGCCCAGATCTCAACCTACTAACATTTTTCGGACATTCTCCACCACTTGATTCCTCGTATGACTATTCCCTAAGGAGAGGTCGTGCCTATCATTCAGAAGAAATCTATAGACTTCCCACTGGTAACCACCAATAATATTCCTCCCAATATCCGCCTGCCAAAACAATCAGATAAGAATCAATGCATACACGAGAGATGGAATTTGCCATGGCCCATTATCCAATAGAAAATGATTTCATGATCTCTAGAATGTACGAGCATCACTTCAAAAAGAAGACAGCTGCAAAATAAATACCATCCAAGTAACAATAGAATTAAATTAGAAAAATAATCCTATGACCATGCAGATATCCTCCTCCTCCAAACTAGTACATTAGATATCATTGCAGATACGATAGAGAACTTTTCCCTATCAAACCACACACTTCCATGCTATGCAAGAGACTTCTTAAGGAAATAAGTAGAACTGGTAGTCTAAAAAATATGCACCATCGAAATAACTAAAGAAAATTATGGGAAAAAGGGCACACCGTAAAAATGCAGATGTCGAGCATTTTCAAAGCTAGTGTTACATCATACAGAACCCGTGGTCTACCCCTTCCAGAGAGTTCTATGGGTGTAGCAACCAAAAGCTCGGTATCTGGACCACGGTTTGTTACCATCACTCGCACCGGATTGGAGATTTCCATTTCAAGACGAGAACAGAAAGCATTTTGTTTATTGGGGTCCAAAATCTTTTTTCCATCTGCTTGCAAGACAAACAAATCCATCTCACACATTCCTTTTTCATTTGTTGATAATCGCACATAAGACCCCTGCAAAAAATATGAAAACAAAACAAATCAAACAAAGAAAGGAGGTTTTACGTAGAATAAAATGGAAGAAAAACACTCCAAAATGATCTACTTAGAACAAACCTGGATATTATAGTCCTTCAAAGTCCTTGTGACATCATAAATAAGGCCCTTTTGACTCTTGCATGATATTTGGAGCAATGTATGCGCAGGACTCAAGGAATTGTCAAGAGACACAGAGACACTATTTTTTCTCCCATAACCCACTCCACCTTTCAAATCTGTCTCAAGACCAGATAGACCATGACTAATCATATTCTCTGCTACTGATGGTGAAAGTGATGTAGTTGTACACTCCAAGCCTCCAAATTCAGGACTGCTTAACCGAAGCTCACAGTAAGTATTAGATTCACCTAGCATCTTCTTCAAATAGTTGCAAGTAGCTTCCTGTCTCTTTTCAGTGTGCAAGAGCTCCCTGCAATTGTCAAGGTAATGCTTGTGATTGTTAGCGGGATCTTGAGTCGTAGATTTCAATTTCAAGTTGGTTATTCTCTATTAGATAACCTCTTACTCTTCTCCTGGACATAATAGCAATGTACACTCTAGTACGTAATTATTATCCTTGTAAGTGAATCTATCATGCTACTTTGATGATTATGACCCAGTGTGAATCATCATGTTTCTATGCTCTTGGACATTAAGTAAATGTACACACTGGTGCATAACTATTAACCTTACTTTAAGTGAATCTATTTTGTTACTTTGGCAATCATGCGATTGTGTTAATTTAAGTAATCAGCAGGCGCAATCAGTGAGAGGTTATTGCAAGGAAGATACAACCAGTAAGGCTCTTAATATATGTATGCATCATACATGTCTATAAGACACAACTGGACAGTCGAGGCTGATTTTGGTTCGAGATTTCATTTTGCATGAATTTCTGAATTACAACCACTGCTAAAATACATCAGTCCAAGCTCTTTCAAGCATCACTAATCATATCAATGCTGATTACGTTATGTTAAGACTCCAGGAAATAGCCGATCAACGTCAGGCCATCTACAATATTTATATTACTGTTAGGATAAAACTTTATTTGGTTGATATATTTTCAAGTAGAGAGGCAGTCCAGAGGCCATAGCAGCATAAATCGTTTGGGGAAAAAATCGGCAAACCAAAAAATCAGGATTTTTTGAAAAATCGTGAAAAAATCGGGAAAAAATCGGGAAAAAATCGGATTTGAAAAAAAATGTAAAGGAATGTAGAAAAATAGACAAAACCTATGTTTTCTAAAAACTCAAGGTCATTTCCATAGCATAGAGATATAGAGAGCAAATAAAACAGAGATTTTAAATAGAAAATAGATATTTTTTGTATATATTCATATCGCTGATTACATTGCATTGCACAAAATATACTTCATTTTAATAAATAACAGTAAAAAACAAAGTTCATTTTAATCTGATTAAATATTATATTTATTATTTAATATTATTAATATTTTAATCTGATTAAATAAATATTATATTTATTATTTAATATGATTTAATATTTTAATCTGATTAAATATTATATTTATTATTTAATATTATTAATATTTTAATATGATTTAATATTTTAATATGAGTAATATTTTAATATGATTAAATATTATATTTAATATATTTAATATTATTAATTTATTAAATGTAAAATTGTAAATATATTATATTTATTATTTAATATTATTAATATTTTAATATGATTTAATATTTTAATATGAGTAATATTTTACTATGATTAAATATTATATTTAATATTATTAATTTATTAAATGTAAAATTGTAAATATTTACAGAATAAATAAAAAAAACAGTTTGAAATGGTCGCCTACCTAGTCTGGTCGCGTCTTCACCGTCTGGGCACGTCTTCACAGTCGGCGGCAAAGAAGGCGTTCATGCCCTGCGACTTCGACAAAAGAAAAGGGATAACAATTTTAAGAATTACTCTTCCTTAACTTCAATTATTATTAACACGATAATAAATTTTAAATTCATTTATTATCGTTAAATTTATTCATGTTCAACTACTATTTACTTAATTGATTATTTAATCTTTATATATATATAAATAAATAATTATTTTAGCTTATTAAATTAACCTATTAATCTATCCTATATAAATTCACATCCTTCTAAAAACAGACTTTATAAATAAAGAAATTAGTTTTAGAATTTTAAATTGAATTATCTTTATAAGGATATAAATACTTCTTAGATAATCTGAATACGTGACTCTTTTTGAATAAATTAAGTAACTATTATCTTCTAACTGAAAAAAAATAATGCTTTTTTTCTTTCTTTCTTTCTAATATAAAAGTAACACGTCTTTTGATTTTTGTGTTATTTAAGTCATAAAAACTACTTGCCTTAAAAAGACGACTGTAAAAAGGCATTCCTCCAATTTTTTGATTAGATTTTATTGTAATGTTAATGCATTTTACTATGTGATCTTCAAAAGTCCTTCACAACCGCGAGAGGGTAAATATCTAAGAATATTGTAAATAGCATAAAAGTCGTTCTCAACCCAGGGGAGCCCTAAATTTTATTATTATATTCTATTCTAAATTTTTTTCTGTAGATGTAGTTGTGAAGACAAGACTGACATCTGCTCATTTATTTTATTCGATAAGAACATTACATACGCCATTGAGTGGCATTATTGTAAGGTCGCACTAACAATTGATCAAAGTTCGCAAGTCGCAGGGCATCAATTGGCGACGCATTTTTATGAAAAAATCACGTTTTTTTAGGGTTTTTTTTCGCGCTTTTTAGGGTTCACGATTTTCTGCCGTTTTTTTCCCGATTTTTTCGCGATTTAAACGCGATTTAAACGTGATTTTCAACGATTTTTAGTGCGGTCAACAGAACCGAAAAAATCGCGATTTATAGGGTGAAAAAATCGGGAACACCGACGATTTTTTAAAAATCGCGATTTCTGCGATTTTTTGCAGATTTATGCTTCTATGCCAGAGGCAACCTTTTCTACATAGGAGGAGCAAGTTGCATGTATTTTGAAGACATCACAGATAAAGGAGTGTCAGGAGTTCCTCTACAGAATCTATTCCTAGGTAGTTGGATATTTTCCTGAAACAATGTAAAGAAAGGTAGTTAATCTTCAGTATCTTGACGAGAGGAGTGTAAAGGTATGCAATTAAAGATATTGAATTTCAATGGCTTTAAATTAGAAATTTACAAACCCTTGGTGGAGACATTCCAACTCAAACCCTGTAGCTAGAAAGGGCAACAGCTAAATCGGGCAGTCTACATCTAACTTCTTCAAGCAACTTTCCGAAGTCCTCCATTTATCTAATGTCAATTCTGAAATTGCTATCAAACATTCAGGATCGGATCAACAGAATACAGAGAGAATGTTCCTGTGGTCAGAGCCCCTGAGACAAATAAACTATAGCCATATAAATGGAACAAAGTGTGAAAGCCAAAGTAATGTGAGGGTGCTGCCCTTAAAAGCAAATGCTTACTGGATAATCAATAAAGCTTTGTAGGTTAACTTGCTGGCCTTACATTCAAATTAGTGCCTGTGGAGTAAAACCCTTTGCCACAAATATCAGTGCTGGTATACAGGTGTCTCAGTTGGAGTTCGGAACAGGAGAAAGAGTGAAATTCTGGGATTAATCATGGTTAACAAATAAATAAAGCTTTAGGAACCTTCAGAGACCTCAAAGATCTCAAAAAGCCAATGAAATATAAACATGTACCAGGTTAAAGATTCCATTGAAAAAAATCCCTTAACTGGCATTTCCATCATTCATTTAGATCTAGGCAGATTTGACAATGCTGTTGAGAAACTAATTCTTTGCATATCCTTCTCTTACCTCAATAAAATCAACTTATGTGCTCTTCAGCTAAGGAAAAAGATATAATGTCGTAGAAGGATACAGATGGGCAGGAAACTCTAATCTACACAAAGATGCAGATTTCCCCTGGAAACAAATTTCAATAAAATAGGGGCTTCCAAAAAATAAATGCTTTCCTATGGTTTGCAGGGCCAAATGATATTCCAACACAAGAGGAGCTTTTAAAAGGGGAAATTATAGGGACTCTCAGTGTATTTAAAGGAAATTGTAGGAACAATTGATCATCTGTTACTCCACCACCCCCAGTCAGAAGAGCTGTGGAAATGGCTCCTCTCATTATTCCATCCCACGACCTGGACCATGGGTGCAGGGTTGGATCATACCATGAGAATCAGATAAATTGAAGGAAATCTGGAAAGCCAGTCTGGGTATATGAGCTGGAACATCTGGTTAGATAAAAATTAGAGAATTTTCCAAGGTCACTCTTCCGTAACTGGTAGTAATAAAAAGCTTTGAATGTCAACATGCTTAGAGAGGCTCTCCAGACATGGCCTTCAAAGACAACCAGGGTGGGCTTGGATGAACATCTGCTACACAGGAATCGATGCCAAAGAGCTACTGCCTCACATCCACAATAGGTAGGTAAAAACCAATGAGACAGGGAGGTCATTGATAAAATTGAATCAATGCCACCTTCCTCTCAATTATGATAACTCTGAAATTTGGTGGTGCAGCAAAAGGCAATCAAAGCCCAGATGGAATTGGGAGCCTGGAGCATTCTCTAAGATCACTATGGGCAAATGCATGCTGCTAAATCTAAAAACTATGTCACCTCTACAAAGAATCAAACAGAGGCTAGAGCTCTACTCAGAGTGAGAATTGTGTAGCCAGCAACTCCATCAATAAAAGTAAAGCAGAGAATTGACCATTAGACTGAGGAATCGTTAATACTCTAAGTCTAGTGATACCATATGGCCTCAACCACATTTATAGGGAGGCCACCAAGGCTGCTAATGTCCTACTAGGCAAGAATATTAAGTGGGCATATGAACTTTACCAAGAGGACCAATGTAATGTCCCCTTTTTAGCACGCTCATGTTTGCGGATGGTTAGCCTATAATTCTGACCCTCGTAGGCTAATGAGGATGGTTAGGGTGTCTTCTGGGGATTGTATCGTCTCCAGTGTTCAAAAACTAGCAGCTTTGGCTTCCGTTTGGCATTCACAGGGGCTCCAGTACTTAACTTACTATTTATAGTAAGTCGGATTTGGATTGAGAGGGACCCTTACTATTTTTAGTAAGGCATGTGGTCGTATGGAGACTCATCAGATTAGTCCCCAATTATCATCATTAAAAGGGGGCCAAATTGATTATTTAATTATTGGGCGCCAACTTCTAAGTTCCTCATGAAATATTAAAAGATGAAAGTAAATAACATTTTAATGTTATTAATTGGCTTTTTTGAGAGAAATCGACTTTCTCATGAGGGCATATATATTTCTTTTTGGAGCCATTTTGCATTCATTCGATTGAGCATTTGGTGTTGATGAGTTTGTCTGAGAGAGGAAGCCAAGGGTTTTTGAATCATTTTGCCATTGGAGAATGATCACTCTCCATTGTTGCAGCCTTTTGAAGTAGTGAAATATCTACTGAATTGGGCATACAGGAGGGCATCATACAAGGGTTCTATTTGTGCAGATTGGTGAGAATGTATGTGCAGATTGGTGAGAATTTGCAGAAGGTTTATAAGCAAAAATCAGATATCTATATTGCAGATATTAGAGCAGCAACATATCATCATTTTGTTCTTGATTGCTGTTCACTACCAGAGGAGGGACGGCTTGCTTTTTAGCAGCCATAGTTATTACAGCAGGGGTGCTAAAAGGACAGGGGTGACTTTGAGTCTAGAGGGCTCTGAAAATTCTGAATTAATTCAAGGAGGGGCGCCTAGGGTTGGTGAAGCATTCCACATCATCCACGAAGAAAAAGGCAAGCTATTCTAGAAGAATTGAATTTATCTGTGGGTGCTTTTTGGCTGCAAATTGTGAACAGCAGCTGCATGTTTATGATTTATTCTGGGTATGATTGTAATAAGTTCGCTCATTTGAATATTGATCAATAAGAAATACTGGAGGAGTTGTTTACCCTAGTTAATTGTATTTCTTTCATGTTTTGCATTTGTTTATATATATATTCAAGATACAAAAGGGCAAAAACCTTGAAAACCACAAAAAAAAATTGCAAAAACACAAAACAAAAACGAGACACAAAATCTAGGGCAAGAAGAGTTCTTACATTGGTATCAAAGCCTTAATCCTGCCATCCTGGAGGGTTGAAGGCACATGAGAAGACACCACAAATATTTCACTCGCAGTAAAGGGGAATCAAAGGAAGATTGGCAAAGAGATAATCCATTTGCAGAGGAACCATTGACAGATATGGGTGACAGGTCAGACGAGGGTCCACACGGGAATGAAAGGAGAGATGAGGATAGGGATGGTGACAGAGAAGTGAGAGAGACCTTGAGAGATTTACAAGTTGGTCAGCAGCAGGTAGCTGGTGTACTACAGCAACTCTCAGATACCTTACAGCAGTTGAATTTACCTAGGAGACAACGTCAAGATCAAGATGATGACAGGAGTGTAGCAAGGTCGCGAAGAGTATAGAGAGCACTCTCCCACACTGCAGACAGGCTGACTCGACCCACTTTTATGAGGGAAGAGCGAGCGGAGGAGAATATTGAAGAGGTTGAGGAACCAACCTATGTTGATGCATATATGGCTGCCCATGGTGAGTGGCGGCAATTGACACCAGAGGCATGTGAGCTCATGCATTTTGATCAATTTGTGCAATCGAGGATGGATTTCTACAGGGCTCGGTCAGGGGAATAGGCCTCAGAACCAAAACAGAGATTTGAAGCATGTCGCCAGCAAGATTACCCTACCCTATTTTGATGGCAGTGGCAAGGTAACAGCACAATCTTGGATTCATAAGCTGGACACTTTCTTGACGCTTCGACCTATGTCTGAGGAAGAAGCAATCAAATTTGCCACATTACATTTAGAGGGAGCAGCCCATGATTGGTGGTACCAGGGAATGGTTACGCTGCAACACGATCATATCACCACTTATCAGGAGTTTGTGGATACACTGGTTGAACGTTTTGATAAAAGGATCCAGAGGTCTATTTCAGGGACTTGGCACAACTTAGGCAGACTGGCAGCTTGGAGAGTTATATCAGCGATTTTCAGAAGTTATCCGTGATGGCGACTAACATTTCAGAGAGGAGGCTAGTTGTGCTCCTCATGGAGGGTTTGTTGGAACCATTGCGAGGGTGGATTAAGGCCTTCGATCCACCGACACTGCAAGAAGCAATGAAGAAAGAAAGAAGTATGGAGTTTACTGCCCCAAAAAGCAGGAGCTCACATAAGGATGTTCCTTCAACCAGCAAAGAGGGCTCTCAGCAAACTAATGATAAGAAAAAGAAACCAGTGACCATGGCAATTGAGGAGTCACGTGAGGAGCTGAGAAAAAAGAAATTATGTTTTTGGTGTAAGGAACCATACACCCCAGATCATGATTGCCCTTTGGAACCTAAGGGCAAAGCAAACCGCATCATGTGGGCTTATTATGAAGATTCAGATTCAGATCAGCCAGCTTCAGAGGATCATCAGGATGAGAAGGCAAACACTGATGGGAATTTGGCTCCTATGGCATTCTTTGCTAATGTTCAGGACGAGGCCACATTTAGATTCAGGGGGACAGTTAATGGGTAGCATTGTGTTGCTATGTTGGACACGGGAGCAACACATAATTTTATTGACGAGGGTTTCACAGTTAGATGTAGACTACAGGCCGAGGACTTTGATGGATTCAGAGTTCGAGTGGCTGATGGATACACCCTTGCGTGTACCAGGCAGGTTGCTAATCTCACTTTGATGTTAAACGGCTATGAGTTACACTCTGATTTCTATGTAATCAACATGGGTGAGATGAATATAGTTCTGGGCATGAAATGGCTCCAGGACCTGGGAGTATTTACCCTCGACGTACCTAAGGTGGAGATGTCATTTGAGGTTGATGGCAGGAAACATGTGTTGAGGGGAATCACAGATGGGAGCTTGCATTCTATCTCTCTCCGTAGAGAGAAGAAAAGGGAGAGAGAGCTGGAGATGATTCGAGAGGAGTCTGCGTTAGCTGATGACTCCAGGGGTTCAAAGTTGTATGTTTTAGATCAGCACGGTGGTGTTGTCCAATTTGTGAACAACCCCTTATTTGAGGTAGATGTTACATCATCTTATGATAACCCGCTTTTCGGGTTAGATGTCAACTCCACTCTTGACCCGGATTTTGAGATGAGTGCTAATTGTAGTGTTTGGGATCCTTCCAATGCATTGAGGTTTCAGACAAGGCTCGCAAAGGAGTTTTCTGAGGTATACACTGTGAGGAGTGCATACAGTTTCACTTTTGACCCTCATGTGCATGACCTCTTTCAGATGCACAGCTCCGTGGCACAGGTACTTGACAGCAGTTATGATAGTTTGCCTTGCACAGGGTTTGGAAGCAAATATGGTCAATTCTTTGAACCGCTTCCTCTTGAGTCTTATACTCCTGCAACACCGAATGGCGAGTTTGAGTTGGCTCAACAGGTTAGCCAGTTGTTCTAGGGAGGGTGTTACAGGAGCAGTTTGATGTTATCAGGGACATTGCATAGTTCTACCCATGCGATCCTGGTGGAACAATCTTACAGAGGAGTAATAATTGGCAGTTGAGATTGCTGAGATTGCTTGGGGACAAGCAATTTCAAGGAGGGCGAACTATAATGTCCCCTTTTTAGCACGCTCATGTTTGCGGATGGTTAGCCTATAATTCTGACCCTTGTAGGCCAATGAGGATGGTTAGGGAGTCTTATGGGGATTGTATCATCTCCAGTGTTTAAAAACTAGCAGCTTTGGCTTTCGTTTGGCATTCACAGGGGCTCCAGTGCTTAACTTACTATTTATAGTAAGTCGGATTTGGATAGAGAGGGACCCTTACTATTTTTAGTAAGGCATGTGGTCGTATGGAGACTCATTAGATTAGTCCCCAGTTCAAACGATGTGATGAGATTTGATGTATTTAAGGAGTTATTAATATTTATTTGGCTCAAATACATTAATTAATTAAAAGGTGATATTTTAATGTTATAACTTGAGGGTCAAATCATCATTAAAGGGGGGCCAAATTGATTATTTAATTATTGGGTGCCAACTCCTAAGTTCCTCATGAAATATTAAAAGATGAAAGTAAATAACATTTTAATGTTATTAATTGGCTTTTTTGAGAGAAATTGACTTTCTCATGAGGGCATATATATTTCTTTTTGGAGCCATTTTGCATTCATTCGATTGAGCATTTGGTGTTGATGAGTTTGTCTGAGAGAGGAAGCCAAGGGTTTCTAAATCATTTTTCCATTGGAGAACGATCACTCTCCATTGTTGCAGCCTTTTGAAGTAGTTAAATATCTATTGAATTGGGCATATAGGAGGGCATCATACAGGGGTTCTATTTTTGCAGATTGGTGAGAATTTACAGAAGGTTTATGAGCAAAAATCAGATATCTATATTGCAGATATTAGAGCAGCAACATATCATCATTTTGTTCTTGATTCCTGTTCACTACCAGAGGAGGGACGGCTTGCTTTTTAGCAGTCATAGTTATTACAGCAGGGGCGCTAAAAGGACAGGGGTGACTTTGAGTCTAGAGGGCTCTGAAAATTCTGAATTAATTCAAGGAGGGGCCCTAGGGTTGGTGAAGCATTCCACATCATCCATGAAGAAAAAGGCAAGCTATTCTGGAAGAATCAAATTTATCTGTGGGTGCTTTTTGGCTGCAAATTGCGAACAGCAGCTGCACATTTATGATTTATTCTGGGTATGATTGTAATAAGTTGCTCATTTGAATATTGATCAATAAGAGATACTGCAGGAGTTGTTTACCCTAGTTAATTGTATTTCTTTCATGTTTTGCATTTGTTTATATATATATATATATTCAAGATAACAAAAGGGCAAAAACCTTGAAAACCAAAAGAAAAAATTGCCAAAACACAAAACAAAAATGAGACACAAAATCTAGGGCAAGAAGAGTTCTTACAACCAAATACTCATCAATGATCCAGGCTTCAGTAAGAAAGGATTTATTGCAACTATTTATAATTCCCAACTAATACAAAGGAAAACAAACCTGCCTAACCACAATTAAGTTATTAACCACTGTCTGTAAATGTCATCTGACATTACCTTCTGATCTTGTCATCATGCTCTCAACTAAACATGGACAAGTACCTGTATGGATTAACTGTGATGCAAGGACCTGACCCAGTGATGGATGCACTTGTCAAGAACAGCAACCTTATTTGCTTATTTTCTTAGAGTGCTAAGAATTTGCTTTCACCTTTTCCCACTGTTGTTTTTTTAACTTGTTTATCATTTACAGCAATGTACAGAACCACTTATGCCTTCGAGAAACATCTTTGTTTGGCATAATCTGAATTTATCTATATAATTGGTTAGGATTATTGCTACTTCTGATTTTGGGAGACTTGGATATATGGGAGATGTCAACAATAGAGAAACAATATATTTCTTTTGTTTATATAGCTGTATCTTCTCTTTGACTAAAGAAAAATGCTCTTAATAATGTTGCCATTCTGCAATGTGGACAGCCTTCATAATTGCTAAGTTTGACATAGTTCCCCGATAGCTCACGTAGATTTTAATATTCATGTTGCCCCTCAGGAATATTTGAAGATTGGAGGTAAGCCTGCGCCTGCATGTCTATGTGAAGTGAAAGTCTTCTTTTGAAATAAAACGAGACTGTTGTTTGATTGTTTTCATGATGACTAAGCTGAGGGGATGCATCTGGAAAGGAAAAGGTGGTGAATTTGAATACCTGTCTATTAATAGAGTTTCTACAACAAAAAATTCCAGTCTTTTTCCTTCAGATATGTAGATTGAGTGGAATATGATAATAGTGGCAGTCAAAATATATATTTGTTTGCAATCTACACACCTGGCCCCTGTGGAAATACAGCAGTAAAATTCAGTTTCTCTGTAAATTAAGTGTGAGTGGCTTTAATTTGATGATGGCCTTTTGTGAAGGTTAGTGCTGCTGCATGATAAAGGAAGACATTGAAGCTAGTTGCTGTATTATTCCATGATCAATGCTCCACTCTATATGAGTGCTAAGCACCACTTTTCTTTTGTTTTCAGCCACTGATGTAGCCAGCTTCTTCTATATGGGTAGAATTGCAAGCACCATTTACCTATCACAAAAATGATTAGGATGTTCTTGCTATATGAGAGAAATTTTCCCTTATGTTAGAAAGTGCAAACATGAACAAAATTCAGAATAGATTTTCTTCGATGTTGCTCAGCAGTGGGTTGACTTACAGTGGGAGGCCTAACAATGATTTGCTTGACTATAGATTGCTCAATGGCAGGAGCCATGATGATTGAATAACAATGGGCCAATCCTTGTATTTCGTATCCTCAAGGCTACCAATTTGATGCGTAGGCTTCTCATTTAACTTAGCATCACCCTCTTTAAACTGTATAAAATTTTGGAGGATAATCAGTATGCACAAATGATGATCCTTCCAAGCTTGGTATCACATATTCTATAGAGTCATCAAGCTTCTTCCCCTCTCCTATTTCTATTTCCTTGATCTCAACAAAATCACAATCAAGCTGGAACAACTTATAATCTTCCACTTGTCAATGGAAAAGCCCTCTAGGGAAGCTGGTTTCATTCTTGAAGCAAGATTGTAACTCCATGACCCCTTCATCATTTGGCTCTATAATACCTCAGTTTCCACCTACAAAACATTCCTCCTCAGAGTATGAATCTAATGATTCTTTTAAGGAAGCTACCTTTTCACTTACTGCCTAGTTCTTAAACCTATTATGTACTTCCAGTCTTTATTTTCAATTGACAACAAATTATTTTTCAGTTTTCCTATTATGGGTGGCTTTGGCTACTATCAACCAGCCCCGACCCAATAATGCAACATAGGCCTTCTTTAAAGATATGACTACAAAATTCAAAATAAAGGGTTGAATTCCAATGATTACCTTTTGAGCCATGAGGAAACCTAACACTTTTATACCATCTTAATTCGCTCCCATCAATTGGAAGGTTGGCAACCAAATAGTGGGCTTCCCAAGACTCTTCCAAGTCTCCTCCAAAAGCACATTCAAGCCAAATTCACTATCAACAATAGTATTTGTCAGTTTTCTCCTTAGCATTTTCATATGCACAACTATAAACCGTTGAGCTAAGTTCATCACAATGTGCATATGGTCAATTACTTGATCACCTAAGAGATCAGGTTCCACTATAGGTTGTTCTTTTTGCTTTAGATCCTCCCACTTCCCAACTATGTGCCATCTAATATTAGGTGTGCATATGTATACTTCATGTCTGGGCTAGTGCTTTGTATATTTGTAGTTATACCATCCTTCAACTCTGGAACACTATACAACAATCTAATCCCTTTATAATACAGTGGATTGCAAGACTTCCCTTTCAATAGCCTTATCAAAACTAAGCTTGCTTGTTATTTGCACGTGACTGTCACTGCTCTTCCATTATTTCTCTCCCAACTTCACATCTAGCTTCAACCAATATTTGCTTATCTATGGGTGGATTGAGGCAATCTATTTTCTTTGTTTGCAATCTAGTAATTACCATTATCTTGTCCTCAACCACATCAATCATATTCACATTGGCTTGTTTTGGACAATTGATATCACTATGGTCCCCAAGTCCACACCATTGACAAAGGAATCCAATAAGTTGATTGGTAGGGCAATCCCTTGAAAAATGGCCCCACTTGTTACACTTTTTGCACTATACAATTGATCACCCTTGACCATCATACTAGATCCAACTTCTACTCCCACCCATATTCTAGCATCCATTATATCTTTGATCTTGATGACCACCTAGTAACATACTTGTAGATGTAGCAGGAGATGTGCCTTTCTTATTTGGCATCTTTGTCAGGGTGGTAGGCAGCATTATGGCTCTAATTGAGCAAAAAGCGCTTGGGCACTCTTGTTTTCTAGATTGCATGGGCAATCTTTAATTGCATGGCCCACAACTTGGCTACACCTTCTTCAAACAATTGACCTTGATATAGAATTCAATTTTATATTCCATGATCCAAAGGTCTCTACCCTCTTCTCTAGTGTCTTTCTTTAGCTCTTTCATCATCCTAAGCATATCCCTTCGAAGGGCTTGAATCAAAACTATTATCTTCACTTCTTTTGGAGAACGAGGACATCTTATTTTCACTTTCAATATCCCTTTCTCTATCATATGCCTCCTCACATGAAGAAGGTGACCCAACCTTCATTTTTCTCCATAATGATGATATGAGATCTTCAATGAACCAATATTTCCTCAATCCATTTGTTGGTTCTTTCTCTAGTTTCCTTAGTAGTTATTTGGGCCTGCAGTTGTATGCTCTTACATTCTCTTGCTTCCCTTGTCTAGTGCTTTATATTTCTACAAAAATTTCATTGTTGTCACAGAGAAGCCTAAACTCTTTCTCAAAGGCTTTTATTGGCTTATCCCATGTATTTCAATTAGCTAAATGAAACTTTGTATACCAATCAATTGCCACTGCCTATAAGGATGGCTGGAAATGAATGCAACCAATAAGATTGACTAGTCTTCCCATTGGCAGCCCAAATGGTTTCATAGGTTTCACAATGCTACACTAGATCTTCAGATCTGTCACTAATAAATTTAAGCAAATCTGCTTCTCGGTAGATGGAATAGATGAATTAACCATAGGATATCTCTGGGGTAACCCTCCAAATACAACCCTCCCCCAAAATGTGTGTTGGACATTTCTCACCGCTATAGGGTATGTCCCTATACCAAACCTTTCCTTCAATAGTGATGCGCACATTGTCTTGGTCAACTTCAAGTTCTTTGTTAATAATAAATATATCTTCCTCCTATTGATTCAGCCTGCCGTAGGGATACAAGATGTGGATCTTCACGTAACAATCCTTCTATCCCTCATTTATTTGTTTTAGAAGTAGATTGTTCCTCTTTTGTGAAAAAATTAGTGTCTTCAAAGTTAGGTCTTCCCTCTAAAAGGGAGGACTCCATTGAGTCTTCTATGGAGTTTGTAGACTCAGTCAGGCTTCTCAATCTTAGCCAACCTGCAAGATCAACACTTCCTTTCTTTGGAAGGGGCAATCACTGTGCAATTTCCACCCGATCAGCACTAGTAGGTGGTGTGCAATGTTCCAACACTGGCTGAACCCTTCCTTGGTCTTGACTTTGAGTCTAGCTTCTGCTCATGCTTTGGCTTTGACTTCAGCTTTTGCTTCTACTTCACTTTCCACTCACAACACATGCCTGTGGCCCTGATTACCTACAGGAAGCTATCTCTCACAGCCCTTGTCTTCTTTCTTTTTGTTTGAGTAATCAAATAAACCTTCAAATGGTTTGATCAACACCTTCACCAATTTGTCTCTTTTTCATGCCTTTGCTTGGAATCAATGGCATTTAATTTCTCTGGGGTACAACATCAATCTTCTGATCTTTCTTCTTCTTCGCAGCAACCCCTTTCCTTGTACCATTGTAGGATTTGTTGTCATACTTCACATTCACATTCAGCACAAAGGTCTTGCAATATAATATAGGGTACACGATCAAGAAGTGTGCCACACCTTTTGATACCACCAAATTGTTCCAAATCATATCTTGTGGTACTTCATTTCTTTCAGATTCTTCACAAATGTGTTCTTGCATAGAGAGATCCCAGAAATATCTGAAATCTCTTATGAGATCATTTTCACATTTTTGGTTGGTGTCAATGGCTTATTCAATTGGCCATCCCATTTATTTCATCATCTTTCTATCATTGTCAATAGGTATTGACTTTTTGATGAACCACGTTTACAAAGGCAATGGCACCAAAATGTTTGCTACTAAAACCACACTACCAGATTGTAGCAATATAAATGATAACAGAAGCAACAATGAACACAACGAATATCTGATAATTGATCTTTTCATGTACTAGTATCTTATACAATTGTTCAGTACAGAGAGGGCCCAAAACAGTGCACCTTCACTTACAGAAGACTTACTTTTTAAATGACAATACTTACAGTTATTAGTTTTACAACCTTCAACAACCAAACACAAGTTACATCACTACCTAATGCTCACGAAACATAATAATTTGGCTACAAAGCATTATTAAACCAACAGTCTACATTACTAAGAAATGCAAATAATTTATAATATCACGTCTACAAGCTGCATTGCCAAATTGAAATAAGGGAGACAAAACAACAAATTATTGTAATCAAATAAAAGTCAGTTCAAAGAGAAATGTCTAAGTACAATTATCCAAAATGAAAATCCTTGACAAACTAATTCTATACAAGAAACAACACAAATATGCAATTCTGAACAATGTTTAAAGAAAAGTACAAGTAGGTACTGTTGAGTGTTGACTTACTAATCACTATGGCTCAACATGAAAAAGCAACTAAAATGAGAAAGGAAAGGGAAACAACTACAAATTTGATATCAAATACATCATTTTCCATTGAGAAAAAAAAACCAACACAAAAAGCCTCAAACTCTGACCTGTTATCTGTTATGTAAAAGAGGTCCATGCAATTGCCATCAGGCATTGTCCAAACCTTAACTTTATGTATGGTGAGTTCCAACTCCCAAAGTGCCTGGGAAACATCTGTATCATATACAAACCATTTAGGGTTTCCAAACATGTAATCCGGCATAAAAAAACATGTAGCTCCTGTCCAATAAATTTCAGAATATCAAGATAGAATACAACTCAAATAATTAAGATTTTCTCACCATTTAACAGCCCTGTCCTGTCAACCGAACCGATCTGCAAAACGTATAGCTGCTTTGGCTTTGGCTCTGGATTTAAGACATAGTAAAACATAAGAGAGCTCGGCGGGCAAGATGCTACAAGGCGATTTTTTAACATAACCCAATCTATTGGTCGAGAAGAGTGAGCATTGGGCACAACCCAGTATATCACAAGACACCATTTGCAATCGGTTGAAACATCTGCTCCAAACCCAACAATTAGTCATTGAAAAATAACAGCATTTGCAACCAGTTAAATTATTAACACAAAAAATGAAAAAAGAAGACAAAGTTCATCATTTGAGCATCCGCTCTATGATGTAACATAAGACTTTCTTCAACTTAAATAAAAAATTATCATTTGTGATAAGTCAGCTTCTAAAACCCTAATTGGTTAAAACTTAATCCCTACTTGACCTTGCAACAATCTACATCTAAAATCTACCGATTTTTTATAAAACTCAACTAATCATTTATGGTATCCATACTCCAGATATTTCATACCATTAAAACCCTCCTCTTCGATCTTTAGGGATGCTGAACCGGATTGTGAAAAAATAAGAAATTTTGTAATGACAATCATTAATAGCCACAAATAAAGTGACAATATGTGAAAAATTCACTCCTAAAACTGCAATTAGTTAACCACTATTTGACCCTTCTACAACTTGCCTCTATAACATTACCAAAAAACTTACCCATCTGGTTATTTCTCCCTTGAAAACCCAAAAATGTCTACTCTTTTTAATATCAATTCTTTAAGTATGGTGATTATCAATTTTTGGCACAAGAAAACCAGAATTATGGCATCATTATAACCATTTTATCAATTTGGAATGCAAAAAATAACCAACAAAAAAGTGGTCATTTGGCTATAATCACATCTTAACGCCTAACTAATCAACCCTTGCCTGACTGTGCAACAATCTACAGCTTAAACTCCACTTAAATTCTTTATAGACCCCAGAAAATTCCCCATACAAAGTTCAAAATATTACCATAAAATTTTGTGGAGATGACATAAAGTGATTTTCACCATAAAAGATCATCATTTTAACACCATTTAACCCCCTTTTAAGTATGGATTGGCAAGAATTCATTTATTAGCAGACTTTGTCATGAGGTCAATGCCCAAGAAGTTAAAAATTTGATCAAACCCCTTGTTCCCGCATGTTGGTGCATAGTAGCTGGGCTGTGACATTGCCATCATCCAAAACCAGAAACATTTTTGCATATTTAACTTAACTGACTTTACAACACTTATTAGCAATTTTAGGAAGCCAAGAAAAAAAGGAAACTTTAACACCATTAAACCCTCATTTTCAATCATATTGATTGCCAAAAATACTAACTAAAGAAGGTAATTTACAGCTGAAGATCACAAGATTCTTCATAAAACCCCAGCTAATTGTTTGCAGCACCCAAAAAACAGAAAATTATCTCATTACAAACAAAAATAATCCATGAAAACAGCAATTAGCAGTTTACAACGCCCTTAAACCAGTATTTTAACAGCATTAAACTTTTCATTTCAATCTTTAGAACCACAAAAAAATGGTCATTAAAGTGAACCATTGTTACTAAAAGCAAAACAAAAGTTGATTATTCATGAAAAATCTTCTCCTACTACCCTAATTAATTAACCTTTCTTTGAGCCCATGCATCCTGCTAGTACAATTTACCAGAAAGCTTTGTCAAACATCAACTGATATTTTTCCCTATCCAACAACCAGAAATTGCTTTTCATTATAAGAATAAAATTCAAATGTCAATAGGTAATTTCCAGCACAGAAAAAAAAAATGTAAACTTCCTTTTCAATTTTTAAGCTTGTATAACACCACAACAAAAAAGTCACCACTTGTGAAATATCACTCGCAAAATTCTAATTAATGAACCATAGATTGACCTACTATAAATTCGCCCAAATTCTTTATAGAAACCTAGCCAATCATTCCATGCTTCAAAGAAAACAGATTCTTCTGCTCATTTTTAGAAGAAAATCTAGAAATAATGTTGATCGGTGATTTCTGAAACCCAAAAACCAGCACTTTAACAACCTTAATTAATATGCTCAAAGCAAACAAATAATTACCAAGAGCAACAGAAAAAAAATGTTTGTGAATAATCTGATCCTAAAACCAAACCTTACCTGACCGAAAGACAAACCACAGCTATAAATTCAACAATAAAAAACTACAAATATTAAGAAATGCTCGTTTACTGCATCTGAAAATCTGGAAATCACAAGTAGGAGTAGTAGAAAAGCCCATCAGCAATTTGTGGCACCAAAAATGTAAGATTTCTAACATCATTAATCCCTCTTGAAGGCAACAAAACTACACATATATTGCCATAAAATCATCCTTTTACAACATTTATTGCAGCAAAAGAAATTAGGTGTTGAAGATTTTTAAAACAAGATAAACAATAGTAATTTTAAGCCAACATGATGAACTTCTTCGCAATTACTTGACAGCGTGGCATTCTACTTCTAAATTATGTCGACATTCTGTAAAATATAATTTGCTCTTGCAATAACCACAAGAAATTTCTACTCGTATTAAACATAAATTGCATAAAAACGCTGATCAATGATTTCTGGCAGCTGAGAACCATGATTGTTCAACACCTGTTGTTTAATAAAAAGTTAAAAAAACAAGAGTTACTAATTGTGCAATACCAAATTGTTGAAAGAGATAAGCTCAAGGGATACAGCATCACAAGTTTCAAAGCAAAGCAGAAGATTCATATGTCTTGCAGATGTTATGAAACAATAAAAGGGTAAACGCCATTTCTAACTAGTTTGGTTTGGCATGCCCTAATGGACGAGGCTGACTTGCAGCTTACCGCAATGGACAATACTGATTGCAATATAAATCACAACTCATAACGGGTCGTGCCACAATTTACAAGGCCAACTGAAATTCCTGAATGATTTTAAATGAGGAGAAGCCTCTTAATCATGCAATCTGAGAGAAAGGTTAACCCGCAAGGAAAGCATAGCAAATAAGATTGAATAATTCTCATCCTAATGTGGACCACAAAGAGTGGCCCAAAAGATCAATCTAAACAATCTTGTAAAGTATTTTTCCCAGAAACTTTTTAAAATTATTACCATGTCAAACTTTCTCTGAAAAACAGAAACCAATACCGACTCCCAGAAAAGAAAATCTAAGAAAACACTATCATTCCTGATAATTGGGCCACAGTTGGTGCCCGAAGAAATTAATCTAAACAACGCAAGAAAGAAAATCTAAGAAAAAACAATCATTCCTAACGATTGGGCCGCAAAGAGTGTCCCAACACAGCAATCTAAATAACCTTGTACGCAATTGTATCCAAAACTCTCTTTCTAATTATTATGGATTTCAGAAGCTTGAATTCTCTAAATAAACTTGTATAAAATTTTATCCGGAAACTCTATTTCTAATTATTATGAATTGCAGAAGCTTGAATTCTCTTGGGAAAAACTGTAACTCAGAGCTCAAGTAGCATTTCAAAGTCACTTACCCGCTCTGACGACGCACAAGCCGAATTCGAAAATAATACGCGAGAGATCACAGCCGAGGCCAACTTTATCCGGGCAATTCACAGTAATCTCAACGGGATCCCCCTTATTCTTCCCCTGCCTAATCACCACGACCTCCTCGCTCAACAACCCCATCGCAAGGCCAAAAACAGGGAGAATATCCCAAAGAAGAATCTACAAACCCTAGAAACTCTAAATGATCATCCCGAGGGGCAGCGATTGCTCCGTCTGCAGAAAAAGCAGATTTGCAGCGCATTCCTTGTCGATTCCATCGCCCTGATTTCTATCATTGGATTCGAGATTGCTCCCAAGATTACAGCAAAATTTATCGTTGAACCCGAGTCCACCCCTCTTGATTCCTCCATATTTATTCCACGGAACAGCACGGCTTTACGGTGTTTTAGTGAATTTGATCGTGTTTCTTTCTTTGTCTTAGCTGGGTAGAATTGAGTGGATAAAGCTGTAGCCACGTTGGCCGACGCGCATGACGTGGCCGATGAGTTGGTGGATAATGGTGAGCCGCCAATCGTATTCGAGATGCGTTTTACCCATGTTTTAGGGGTGCGCGGATGCTCGTTTTGGAAGTCAAAGAAGAAAACATCACGTGCGCCAATACACGGTTTCAACCAGTGGAGCCCACAGCGAATATGCTGTCGGCATTTTAGAGGGAAGCGTAAGCGACTTTTATGTTTGCCTTGTCGTTTTTCTAAAAGTGATTTGTAAAAGTTCATGCTGGAAGATTCGCAGCCCTTTCCTTTTAGTTTATGGGAACCAACTGGTTTCTGCAAGAAAGTGACACGTGATGGTCAGGTGTTGTCATAAAATGAAAATATCTTTTTCTTTTATAGAAGAGGGTTAAATTATAGTGCTTGTCCTTAGGGAGAAGGCCCCACCACCTATGTGTTCTAATAGCTGTTCATTGATAGATGCTAATTAAAAGTACATTAAAAAAAATTTAATGTATTAATAGTTGTCCGTTTAATTGGAAGAGTTGTGCAATTTTATTGGTATCAATAGTGCACGATTATTGGAGCATTTGTGCATATGTATTGGATCAATTGTGCAAATTTTGTGGTGGTCAAAGTGAACGATTATCGAGGCACTAGAAAATATGTATTGGACGTCAACTTGGAATGACCTCTTTTTGATCTTTGTGTACATAACGAATCCTCTTGTGTTCATCATAACTACTCAAACGCTGAAACAATAAGATTTTAAGTCACATACAAAGAAACCCAAAAAAAATTGTCAAATTTTTACATACCATTTAAGAGCTTAGGGTGCACAAAGTTCATTATTTTATATATGGTCAATAATTAGTTCACATGTAAATCAACAAACCATCGAATGTTCATCAAGATGGACTTTATATGAATGCACACACAAGAATATATGAATATCATATAAAAAATCACAATTTTTTATGATCATTTGAAGTTGAAAATAAGTTATATTTTAAATAATAATGTGTTGTTTTTATAATGGATTGTTTGTGTTGGATACAAAGGTTAGAGATAACAAGATTTATGATTACCAAAAAGTATTGAGATCATTTAGATTGCATATAAGTTACATTTTATATAAGAATATGATATTGTTCTAACAACAAATGATATTTTTTTGTTGAACTACTAGGGATTCCATGATTAAGTTTTAATTTAATCTTTAATTTTATTTTTTTAGGACATTTCTTCTTAGATGTGTTGATGTGTCAAATTGTGTGATGAATCACAACTCCAAACCTTAATTGTAGATAGATAAGAAACAATTTCACATTTCTAAAAAATATCTAGGTCCTACAAAATTCCATGTAATGGCTACATGCACACAAAGTTAGCCTACTTGACTATTGGCCCCTTCCCTTAATTTAGGTTAGTAAAATCAAATCATATTCAATGATTTATTATCAATATTAATGCTTGGAATCATGTTTTACAATCTATTATCTAGTCATATCATACTCCATAATCCATCATCAACATTTTGAATCATATTCTATGATCCATCATCACTATTTTCTCCTTACATCTAATGATCGATCATGGAGTTCAATCCCAAAAATTTGATGTACAAAATTCTTATACACTTACACATAAAAGTATTTTGTATTTTATCAATGTCAACTATATAAATCATATGTGTCTTATTAATTTAAGGTAATCCAATAAGATGTATATCACTCAACATAAATCAACCTATAATAAATAAATTAGATGGGAAAGATAAATTGAACAATTTTTAATGTTAAGTTAGGAAATTAAAATAAAGGAAGTACATAGGGGAAAGAATCACCCTCGTGAAACACTAGAATCTAAATGTGTAAGGTTGGAAGAGGAATATTCTTTATTTATACTTTTCTTATAATCTAAACAATCTATCAACTCTATCATGGGTTGATTTTTTGTGAATTTGGGTCATATTTGTAAATATAAATGATCCAATTTATGATCTATAGATTTGATCTAGGAAACTATACACTTCTAGTTTCCAATTCATCAAATTATATCTTTCATTCATCATCAAGGATTGGTACTATTGAAAATTACCTTGGAGAGGCTCTCGAATCAATAGGGTCAAGTTCTCCTAGGTTAATCCATGAGAAAGAATAACTTTATTGCCCCAGAAATGATCAAGGACAATAATATTCAGTTATGCAAATGTTCTAGAATGATTAGTGCTTCAATTAAAATGTTCCTAAAATGTTTCTTCTCTCTAAACAATTTTGTGAATGATCACTCGATGATAAATGTGCATATGGAATATCTTTAAATACTACTACATAGAAATAATATAAAAAAATTGTACCAAGTCAATTTATGGTTGAAACAAGGTTAGTGGACTAGGCTAGGAACTCTATTTCACAATCCCATCTTCAATTTGTTGATGGTACAACCTTGATGAGGTTGGCTAGAGTAGAAAAGGCAATGGGCTTCAAGAAAATTTTAGATATCTATTTATCTGTTTTTGGCCAATTAATTAATGAGGATAAATCTAGTATTTTCTTCTTAAACACATCAGCTCCCATTCAACATAGAATAGCAAATATTTCTCATTTTTAGGTTGGATATTTGCTTATGGAGTATCTAGGGATCCCTAAGCTTTTAGTTGGAAACATTGGAAGGGATCAATGGAAGAAGATTTTTGACAGATTATAGTTGAGGGTTAACTATTGGATTTATGGAAACTATCTTTTGCCAATTGTTTAACTCTTCTTAAGTTTATGTTGCAATCCCTACCCATTTATAGATCATTTTTAATTTTAGCAGCTCTCTTGAGTTTTCTCAAATATTTTGATGTTGTCTCCAAAAAAATTGTGGGTTGGGAACTTGGATAGTCAAAGTGAAGCCTTCTGAATAGGGATTTAGTTTGCAACTCTAAAGAGGTTGGAGGCCCTACTCTATGATAGTCAAAACTCAACCATCAAGATTTAGCTACTAAACTAGATTAGAGGTGGTGCAAAAATCCTAATTTTCCTTGGGAAAAAATTCTCAAATTTTATTATCTTGGAGGGGTCCCTAAGGATGATCAATATTATGAGAATGGAATTGACTTGCAAAGGATCCATGATTTGGAATACTATAAAAAAAGGTGCCTTGTCAACAAAGTTAATAATGCTTTATTTTGGGAGGACTCTTGGGATAACCACCCTCATATCCTCTCATCCTATACCCCAAACTCTAAAATCTCTATGAGATTTTTCTAGCTGCAGGATGGTCCAAGGTTACGAACTTTATAAATTACGTTTCTCTAGGAAGATCCTTTATTTATAGGTGGTGAGAGCCTTAGAGTTGGCCTATTCTAGTTTCTCCAAAGGATTGGGATACGTTAGCTTCTATTTTTATATTTAGAGACCTTGTAGTTCTCTACAGGATTATGATATCCTTACCTAAGGTCATGACTCAAAAGGGGTCTGCAAATTTTCTCTTGGGTATTATATGTTTGATTTGCAGAGAAGCAAAAAAGTTGAATTTCCTTGGTGGAAGAGAATTTGGAACCAATTCAGATAGCCCAAATATAATTTATTTCTTTGGCTTCTAAGTTGAAATAAATATCTTACCTGGGATAATATTCAAAAGAGAGGATTCTAGGGGCCTTATATTTGCTTTCTTTGCGACAAGAGAAAGGAATGCATTAATCATCTCTTCTTTCAATGCCCTTTCTTTAGGGAGATTTGGAATCCTTAGTGGAGGCTTAGGAAAGACCCGCTATTCATGCCACCTCCTTGACTAACTTTTTTCCAATAGCTTGAGGCACCCTCTTGCTTCAACCTCCTTTCTTCTTGTTGTCTGGGACAAATTGGTGCTTCTTCTATTTTTTGGAAAATTTGGTTGGAGCGTAATTGAAGAATTTTCCAAGAATGCCAAATTAGTGTCTTGCAAGTTTGGTCTAAAGTCAAAAGAACAATTAAAGTGATGGTTCAGGCTAAATTTAAAATGGATGATTCTCTCACCTCAATGGATCTACAGCTTTTCAAGCTCTTGGAAATATCCTTATCTCCTCTTTCCATATTTCCTCTTGTAAAAGGATTCAAAAATCTAAGAGAGTTAATAGATTTGGAAAATGGAGGTTTCCCCCTTATGGTGTTCTTGAAGCCAACATTGATGGTTCCTCTAGGAGCAATCCAACCATTATTGGTATTGTCATTATTGGTTGCAATAGTGAGGGTATGGTTCATTTTATTTTTTCTACTTGTATGGGCTCACACTCTAATAATATTATAGAAGCTTGGGGAATTCTTAAGCCTTTGGAAAGAGCTTTCACTATGGATTGGAGAAAATTCTTGTGTGAATCTAATTCTATGATTTCAATTTCCTTGTTGAATGATAAAAAGCTCCTTGAGGCTTCTTGGAGATTGGTTGTTGCTAAATAGATTATGATTCTAGCCATAAATTTTGATTCTATCTCTTTTGGGCATGTTCTAAGAGAATGGAATAGGGTGGCAAATTGTTTAGCTAAATGGGCCTCTAATGGCATTCATAGATGGGATGTTGGTGAGTGGGTGGATTTAGATCTTGACAAGTTTTAGTAGCTTCTTAATCTTGCTCATGATGGTCAAGAAAGGTACTTCCTACTTGATGGTGGCTGGTAGTAAGTGGTTTCTCAATCTTTCTTTGGGTATTGTTTGGTGGTTTTATAAGACACCTTGGTGGATTATCCTCATGTTATATGTTATATTAGCTATGGCCATATGGAAATCCTTGTGGTGTTTATGTATTTAAATTTTCTTAAAAAATACTTTTTGCAAAAAAAAATTATATTTGGAACAGAATAAGCAAAAGTCAACAAATTTTTGAAATTTAAGGGTTAATTTATAGAGGTAGGATCAAATCTTGTACATGTAAGATCAGCCAAAGACAACAAAAGGGTAATTATGATGTGGGGAATAAATATCCAAACATGGGGATGCAATAAATGTAAAATGTATAGGAAAGTGTGTAGAAATGAATAAAATAAAGTCAAATATATGAGAATGTGTATAAATGGGGATAGGTGACAAATTGATGAATGGGCTTAATTTTGCATAAGATTAAGCTATTTGTTGATATGTAACTATATTTAGTCCTTTTGTCAATTTTTTCCTAAAATTAAATGAGAATTGGCATGGATATGCAAATTTTACCACTATAATATTAACACAAAAATCTAGTGTATAAATTATTAAAAATTAGTAATTGCACTACATAGAAGTGAAGTGGGAATGCCAAGGGGAAGTCAAGTGGAGTTTTGTATTGGATTAATTTTATGAGGATAAACACAACAAATATTAAAGTAGTGAAAAAGTATATGAAGCAATGAATCTCAAGTTAATAAACATATAGGTTATTAGTGGAGAGGAATTGGAAGGAGAACTAAAGGACAACAAACAGTAACGCAAAACAATTGATAACAAAATATCAATATGGATTGAAAATCTTACACCATTTTGCATATCCATAGGCCAAAATCATTGTCACATAGAATAATAACATTAAAATTTATTACTTATTGTAAAAATAAATATATTTTTTAATTAATTTTTAGAGAGAGCAAATTATATTCTACTCAATTCTAAATTTATTGTTCTTTTGGGGAGTCTTTGTCTATGCATAAGAGAATAGTTTTCTATATAATGTTGTAGTAGTAATCTTCAAAAAAATTGAACAAATACAATTCTTCATATCAATCATTCATATAAATGAAAATATATACTATAATAGAATTGTTGTATTCATTTTATCCTAAAATTTATTTATTTTCTTATTTTATAATCTTCATGTCCTTAAAATCATAAATCACAAAATTACTCATAGAGTTCATACTATTTTATATCAAAAACATTAGATATATATTTAAAACTAAGATTTGTGGAGGAAAGTATATGACAAAAATCTGGTTATATATATATAAAAAGCTAGAGAATACACCATTAAAATTATGTGCCAAAAATGAAAACGGGATGGAATTTAAATATTTTTTAAAGCTATTAATACTATGACTAGTATAAATGTCCAGGTCTGGCTTTCATAGTAAATAGCCACGGTGACAAAACCCCATGAATCAGGATCGAATCCAAAGATATTTTAGAATTTTTCTCATTAGTTCCTTTGATGAAAACTTTGAGTGGCAGGAAAAAATAACCCTAAAATTTTCGAGAACATTAGTAAAACGAACCGCAGTCTTAAATTCCCTAAAACAGTAATCAATGGACGATTCGGCTTGTTCTTTCATATACGTAGTAATAGTTACTGTTCTTCCCAAAAGAGGTTTAGCCGGAGTATTTATTTGAAAATGAATAAGAACAGCCAAAGACAAGATGTACAACAAAAACTGCTCACGAGAAGGGCCATTAATCCTTCACTGACTCAATCTTTACACAGCTACAGTTTCTTGCTCTACGCAGATATTTAGAAAATTAAATTAAAATTAAAATTACTGAAAATTTATCATTTTACCTCATAAATATGCAGAGTTCACTGGAAGATCTAGAGTTCGACATCCTTTGAAGATTGAAAAGAAATATTACAGTCTGCCAATCTTCTAAAATAAGGAGATGTGGATCACACTTGCAGTGAATTAATGAATTTCGTGAATTTAAATAATGAAAATTCGAAAAGTATTATAATTTAAATCAAACGAACCTCTGGCTGCAAGGAAGAATCCAAATCAATTGATGATTGATAATCGATAATCGATACTCCGTAAATAACAAGGGTTTATGGCTGCGAAACAAATCGATTTTAACTTCCAGCTAACAAAGAATCTTCACCAGTTAACAGAGATTGACTTTTCTTTAGACTGGCAAGATACAAACAAGAAAAACGAAGACCGGATTTAGAGAAGTTTGTATTATAGTGTAGATTCACGGGAGGTGGCAAAATCATTTAAGGCAACCGTAGCACTGGCAAAATACATTTAAAACAAGTACGGTGCTGGAAATATAATTAATAACAAAGATCTATCACAATTCTTCACAATTAATTTCATTTTTTTAACAAAAGAAAAATAACAGTAAAGCTAAGATTTGATGCGATTTAAATATAGATCTGTATCAAGTACATGATTCATGGCTCTCCTTAAACAACACTTGGTTCCAAGTGGCCGCTCTTATCCTGCGCACATCCAGGTAGGGTCTAACTGTTATATATTTTGTTGAAAAGTCTTCTGTCCACGGTAAGATTGTTTCGTTTAAGTGCGGTTATTTACGTTGTCAATGTTTGCAAGCACGCCAAGACCGTTTCCTTCATGCGCAGATATTTATACTGTCACGATCACATTAACGTTTGCAGATCGAACAATCCGTAGAAAAAATTCAGCGGAAATCTTTTTCAGAAAATATGGTGGAATAAAAAATGGACTGTCCAACTTTAGAGTCCAGATATTGAAATCATTGACTGGAGCTTTTGCTAATGAAATCTCCTCATTGTTCTGACTATTCTATCTAATTCTACTGATCAGATCTCCTTGTTGCTCTATCTGCACAGTCGTTTCCATCCTGATTGCTACTCTGTTAGGTAATGCTCCCCGAAACAATAAACATTAAGCTTGTTAATTCCACGTGTCGAGTGGGAACCCGAGTCGTAGCACGTATGTGGGGAGAACATTGTAGGGTTGGATTGACGTTTTCTAATTTGAACATCCAAAATAAATTGAATAATTTTAATGAAATACTGGATTAGTATTCTTATAAATGATTACATTTATCATATAATATTTATTTTGAAAAACAGCTTAATATATATTAGTTTTGTTAATTCTTTTTATAATTTCTTCAAAGTTAAGTTATAATATTATATTTTATTTTTTTTGAATTTAAGTTATAATATTATTAATTATAAATAATAATACTATTGATTATAATTTTAGGATAAAATAAATTTTAAAGATTAATTATTAATAGTTCATGGGTTTATATGATTTTTAAAGAGTAAATAATTCATAATGTAATTTTGAATTGTAAATTGTTTTTATTTAAAAATGTTACTTCTCTCTTAATCTGACACTTTCAAATCTATGTTAAATATGCATCTTATTTAGGGTTAAGTCTATGGATTAAAGGTATTTTGCATTCACTGATTTATTTTTTGAATGTGCATTTGATCTTGTTCGATGTGTATCTTTGTAATTTACTTGATTAGTCTTTGTTTGCTCAACTCTTTTTACTATTGAAAATAATGGTATTTTCTAACATATCTTTGGAAGATTGTTGTTATGTTGCAAAGGGACACATTTACCTAGATCAACCCTCAAAAATGTGTAAAAGATCAACAAACAACAAGCAAGCACCCTAGAATGATAAATGCAAATTCACTACTCCTTTTTAATGCACTAATATGAAGTATTTTACGATTAATTGCTCCTTGAATTCTTGTAAGATGGGAGAGGATGATCAAATGCGATAAGATGTCAAATGAATGCATTATATATCAATGATGTGTACAACTTTATGGGTTGCACAAAGTAGAGGGTCAACCAACTTAGGTCAAATGAATGCAATAATTCTAGATATTATAATTAATCATATGCTTACACTTTTAATTCGCATCAAACACAAAAGAATTTTCTTATTCTTGAAGCTATATATGAATAGTACGTATAGAATTCAAGCATTTTTTCATTTATTTATTTTCTAGTTGCTATATGTTTGTGTACAATGTGTAGTGTGTAGTTCAACATAATTTTAGTTTTAGTTTGGTGTTATTTGAGATCCACATTTATTGTCTTATGCAAACTAGGTTGAATATTTATCATATAAATAAACTTGGATCTAATTGAGTATGCCCATGGAGTTGGGTGGTAAACAATAATAGAACTATTCTTTCATATTGTACTAATGAATATAATTTGTAGACCACCCACACATTTGCATTTGCATATTTTTGGAGGTATTCTCTAAAGAGAAGGTGTATAAAAAAATATTTCCAACACTAGTTAGATCAATATGAGAAGCATGTTCTACATGGAAATTCTATGTTATTGCATGAAGGATAGTTTAATCAAAGTGTACCAAAAATTTAGTGAAAAAAGGGTAATGGTTATGTGATTTTCATCATCACATTATGTCCTCTTTGATGTGCATGCATATGAACTATTGTGAGGGTGCATGTCAATGTTGTAGACAATTAATCTTGCTAACATCATCCTAACACCTAATACACACCCATTTAATAAAAAATATTAATTAATCAATTAATTAAAACAATAAATTAATCCATTTAATAAAATAAAATTAATTAAATAATTCTTAGTATTGAATTAAATCAAATAATTGGACATGTGCAAAAATATGGGTGACCAAAAAAGTGGCCACAACCACTTTTTCGCTCATCGAGGACATAACATGAGTGCATAATAATGTATTCATGTTTGTCTAACATAAAAAGAAAATTGTGTAGAGGCAGGTAGCTCATTTGAACTTGGCCTCTCGACACTTCATAGCAGACCACAAGTTAAGGAAACCATGCATGCATTTTGGATTCAATCAAGTCATCGCCAAAATATCACTATGACATCTGCGAGGTTGAGGAGGTGGATTTTGGATTTTTTAGTGTAAAAATCCAATTAAATAGCAAGAGAGAATTTTTTTTATTCAATTTTGTTTCATTTTTTAGGAATTGAAAATCCCCTACCAATTCATGAAAACCCTAGTGAAGAACAATTGTAGCAAACTCCTCCAACAATGCCTTGACATCTTCCTAGGATGTAAGAAAATATCCTAGGAAAAAAAGAAAATAATAAAAAAGAACTTCAAACATTGATTGAAAAGTTGAAAATTTTGAGTGGAACTACTTTCCATAAGTCTACCCTCACCACTTCATTAGAATCTATCGTTTCTCACATAGATTTTGTGAGTTGCTAAATTAACATGTGGTCAAAAACAAGGATGAAGCATGACAATATTATGCCACCAAATTATCCTACCAAAAATTAAAAGAAAAAATATTGATATCTAATTTGTGTGCATTGTTCATTGACCCATGAGCTAATGCATCCCTACATAGTAGTTGTACTTGAGGTTCCCTATTCATTGGTGCCAACACCAAGGGATAAAGAATAATTTTAGGGACAAGTGGTAGACCATTTTTTACCATCCTACATGCAACAAAAATGAGGTCCTATAGTATTTTTTGAGGAAACTCTATTGCAATTTTTTCCTCAACAAGATACCAAACTACTTTGACATGTGTGAGTTCCAAGGTAGAGGTGAGGAATTTGCACAAGATATAGAGAGGGGGCACATTGTGTCCAAGACTAGGCACAAAGACCCCTTGCTAGGCTAAACATTAAGAACATCATGATCCCTTTTGTTGTGAAGGAGAGTGTTGAGGTGGGGGACCCTAGAGTCCATAAGCTCCCTCATTGAGACCTTGTTATAGCACACTAGGCCTTTACCATACGGTGAAGAGGGTAAGGCTCCTAGGTATCGATGTTCACCTCAAATTTATTGAAACTACTTGAGTCCCTTTATGATTATAGGTTCAAGGATGTTCAGGATGCATGTGGTCAATAGCAGGGCACGTCTATATTGGATGAATTGGTGCTCATAGATGACATGTTGGATGTGACATTTGGCATTGATAGAAAGGTAAATTTGAATAAGGTTAAATTTAATTTATTATATTTCATTTTAAAATGCAAGATTAACTAAATTAATAAATTGATTATAATAAAATTTAAAGGTCAAAATGTTCACCCTATGTTTGGCAGCCCTTCAACTCATGATTACATGACCATGTTGAGTCCACGGGTACGTAATTAGTAAAGAAAGTAAATATAAAACATGTAAATATATTCACCTTATATGAATGGTAATCTTAAAATTGATATTGCTTGTTGAACATGTGGATGTTGGACCTTTGACATCAAGACCTATTAGTCAGAGCAATCATACATCTTTCACTAAGGTAAGCTTGATTGTTTTTAATCATTATGTTTGTAAAATCATGTTAGGTAGATTTTGGTAAAATAATGTTGTTTCATTTTTAGTTGATGGCATCAATTCATACTCCTCTTGGTATTCATAGCACAATGGAGGTACGCATTATCATCACAATTTTATCTTTGATTCCTTTGACAACTTGGTATAAGCTAGATTAGTAAACTTTATATTTTGTTTTTTGTTTTATCACACGTCTATTAGTAAAAATTTGAATCATATCCATATATAGTTTAATTTATTTCAAGATTCTTGTCATAAGGTATCACAACTCTAGTTTGTGCACGTGTCCCTCAAATGGATGAAGGGAGGCAATGATTGCTTCAGAGTGATTATGAGGTGGCAGTAAGTGATTATTCCCTCATATGTCATTCTATAATTCAATTTTATATATTAATATATATATTATTTATTATATTAGGTGGAACTCCAAACAAATAGAGAGGAAATCAAGTAAACAAGTTTGAAAGAAACCATCATCACATGCCTCTCCATCCACTTGACAAGCAAAGGCTCGTGAAATTTTCCCTTCGCCTAGAGGAAGTGATTACATTATGACTTTGTTGTATGCTTATATGATAGTTTTGTACATATATGTGAAATTCTACACCTATATGGCTTTGTTGTAAGCCTATATGGATTTCCTGTACATATATTATACTTTTACTAGTTGACATATAATATTGTATGCCTATATGGATTTTTAGTTAATACAATTTTGTTTTAACAATGTTGTCTATATTTGTTATAAATGATTATTAGATGATACACATTTGGTTCTTTTTAATTTATATTTTCTATAAATATGTCATCCTACTATCTAATTTGATAGTTATAACATGAATGTTAAAAAACTCTAACCTTATCTTGTTTCAATAATTCATGATTCACCCCTTGGTTCAATTGGTATTTTGGTTTCTCTTACATTTTCACGTGTGATGGCATTTGTTTGTGAGTTATCTTCTTAGATATTGCTTCATAATGATGACTTTAAGTGTATAATTATGAAATAATAAAACATCAATTTGAGTCATTAATGACATAAACACTAGACAAAGAGTGGGAATTCATGTGTCATGCAACTTAGATAAAACATAATTATTAAACAATGCACTTTGTTTTGTGTGTAAAAATAAAGGGCATTCAATTTGGAAATATTTTACTAACCCATTAATTTATGATATAAATTATCTTACTTTGAATTTAAACACACTCATATACTTTGCATTGGACTCAATAAAAGTAAACATCAACTAACATATGTTGCAACCTTATTGGTCAAGGAAATTACAATGTGAATGTGGCATGGGATTGTAATGCAATGAGCCAGTAAACATTGACACTTATGTTTGGGATAGTCAACCAAGCATGTTT
>VDFB02264341.1:55398-108008 GCA_007258455.2 Sequoia sempervirens | reverse complement strand
ATGAGTTCAATGAATTTTTATGAAAAAAATGGTATAAAGAGGTATCTATCTGGTGCTAGAACTCAGCAAAATGGGATCGTGGAAAGGAAAATTGGGACTGTTCAAGAGATGGCAAGGACCATGTTGATGGAAGAAAATCTACTTGATGTTTATTGGAGAGAGGCACTAAGAGAACTGCAAAGATTGAAAAATGCTAAGACTCCTTATGAGTTATGGTATGGAAGACCTACAACTGTTAGGTATTTTAGAGTCTTTTGAAGAAAATGCTACATTTGAAGAGATGCAAATTATTTGGGAAATTTTGATTCAAGGGTTCATGAAGGTATATTTCTGGGATATTCATCTCAGATTAAAGCATACAGGTGCTACAATAAAAGATTGGAAAGAATAGTTGAAAGTAAAAATGTCAAGGTTGGTGAAGATTTATATCAAAATGTGAATGAAATTAAGAACTATGGATCTAATGCACCTCCCTGCTCAAATGAAGAATGAGAAGAAGAAGAAGAAGTCAAAGAGAAAGAAAAAATAGTAGAAAAGAAAAAAAGACTCCTACCAAGTATGTTCAAAGAAATCATTCAAAATATTAGATCATTGGTGAGAAGAATGAAGGAGTGCTAACTAGAAGAAGGCTTGCAAAGAAAAGTGAACAAGTAAATTTTTTCTTGCTATCAAAGATAGAACCAAAAAAAATTATTGATGCTAGCAAGGATGAAGGATGGATGCAAGCAATGGAAGAAGATTTGAATCAGACTGAGAAGAACCAAACTTGGGAATTGGTTCCAAATCCTATAGACAAAATGTAATAAGAACAAAGTGGGTATTCAATAATAATTTGAATGAAGATGGTGAAACTATAAGAAACAAAGAAAGACTAGTTTGTAAAGGCTACTCACAAGTAGAAGGAATTGATTTTGAGGAAAATTTTGCTCTGGTAGCAAGAATGGAAGCTATTAGAATGTTTCTTAATTTTATTCCTATTAGGACTTCAAGGTTTATTAAATGGATGTCAAGTTAGCTTTCCTAAATAGAGATTTGGAAGAAGCATACATAGAGAAACCTCTTGGATTTTAGTTATTATAAAAACCAAACATGGTGTGTAGACTCAAAAAGGTATTGTATGGTATAAAATAAGTTCCTAGCCTGGCTTTCTATGCAAGGTTGGGTAAGTATTTGCTTCAAAAAGGATTCAAGAAAGGTACCACAGATAGCAATCTTTACTTCAAGATTAGGATGAAATAATCTTGATAGTTGTTGTGCATGTTGATGATATAATATTTGGTGGAAATTATGAGATGTGAAAGATGTTTTTTGAAGAGATGTAGAAGGAATTTGAGATGTCTATGATTGGTAAGTATCTTTCTTTCTTGCCCTTCAAATTGCTCAGCCAAGTGATGGTATTTTTATTTCTCAAAAAACATATTTCAAGTAGATGTTGAAGAAGTTTCATATGGAGGATTGTAAACTAGTTAGTAATCCCATGGTTACTCATTGTCATTTGAGCAAAGATGATGATTCTCCCCTAGATCAAATTTTTAATAAATATATGATTGGAAGCCTATTGTAGCTAATTGTCTCAAGACCTGATATCATGTGTGTGGAATGGCTAGTTACAATATTTCAAGATAATCCTAAAGAAACTCATGTGAAGGTGGTCAAAATAATATTCAAATACTTGAAGAGTACTCTAGATTATGGATTATGGTATCCAAAAGGTAAAGGCTTTAATATTAGTTCATACATTGATGTTGATTGGGTTGGTTGTGTGGATGATAGAAGTATAAGTGGTGGTGCTTTATTTTTAGGAAGCAGATTGGTTTCATGGCATAGCAAGAAACAAGATTCAATATATTTGTCAACTACAGAAGTAGAGTTTATTATAGTAGCATCTTGTTGTACACATGTTGTGGATGAAGAAAATATTGAAGGATACCAAGATACAATATGATGAACTTACTCCTATCTATTTGATAATACAAGTTTTATCAATATTTCAAATAATCTAGTGATGCATTCTAGAACCAAGCATATATCAATCTAGTATCACTTTTTGAGAGAGAAGGTTGCAGAAAAAGAAGTGAAGTTGGAATATGTTTCTAAAAATGTTCAAATTATAGACATTTTCACAAAGGATATTTTAAAGGATCCATTTGAGTATCTTTGATAGAAGTTAGGGGTCATTTCCCCTCGTTCTTGCTAAACATATAGTTAGTGTATATATCCAAGCATAGTAATTCAAGTTGTATTCTTTTTTTATGGACTGATGGTGGCTACCTCTCAAGGGGATTAGGTAGTGGTTGTTGTTGAAAAGGGGAGCCTATTAATTGTTTCAAAAAAGGGGAGAGGATGTGCACCTTAAGGGGGGAGCTTGTGCCCTAAGGGGAAGAAATTGAAGGAGAGAGATTGTGCACCAAAGGGGGAGAAAAAGTTTCCCTTTTTCCTTGATGTTAAATGGGGAGAATTGTATATATCATATTGTTTTTCCCATCAATAACAAAGGGGGAAGTTTATTTTAGTTTGGTTGTCATTGATGTCAAAAGTATATTTAAGTTTGTTGTAGTTTGATTATTAGTGTTGTCAAAAGAGTGTTGCAATCTGGCTATTTGGTTTCTAAAGTCTTTGAGAGATGCTCCACATTTCTCCAATGGTGATGCTTTTCTCCTATTTGGAAGGTAGATTCATGATGTGTCAAGAAATGTTTGATCCAAGTTTTATTCCATTTGGGGTTTGGAAAGGTGGTTCTATAAGTGATAGTTTTAAAGTTTGTGTTGTTTCTATGAGGATTCTCATAAAGGTACAAAGTTTAGCTTTGCATTCCTCTACATTTGTAGATATGGTGTGGATTATAATTTAAGTTCAGTGTGTTGTGAAGGTGCTATATCTAGAGTTTCATATCATTAGTCCTTCTGAAGAGAAAGTTGTAAGTGATAGTGTTTAGGATTATGTTTTATGGTGGCTAGTTTCAATGTTTGTTGGCTTGCACCAACTAGTTGTTGGGTGGAGTTGTGAAATGGATGTATATGATTGTTCCTAAGTATCATGTCATGATTTTTTTTCTCTATAAGGTGTTTTCTAGTTTCTTCGAAATAGGTTGTGGCATGAAATGGAGGTGTTGATGGGTTATGCTTTTGTCTAGCTGAGTGAGGTATGTTGAGAGTGTGCACCACAAGTTCAAGGTTTCATAAAGTTCAAGAAGTGTTTGAAGGTGTTGTATGATGAATGCCAACTCATCTAGGAGAAGTGCAAGTAATGTTTAATCTTTCATGTGTACCGCCAATGTTGTAATGGTTGACATGCTGCAAGTTTCATGTTTTCTTCCTTAAGATTGGCTGACCTAATTTGAATGTATGAAGCATGTAGATGTTGTTCATTGAAGATTGATATTGTGAAGAGTGTTTAGTACCAAGTTAAGCATGTGCTGGAATTTTCAAGGCATATTCCTCTTCTTGGCATTGTGTGTAGTTTGTTTGGGTTTTTCCCTCTACATGTTTCATGTGGGTTATTTATCTCTGGTCAACTTGCAAATATAATATTCTTTTCTATAGGCTGATATATGTACTATAATCAATGTAATATCATGTATATAATGTAAACCTAGTTCATCTATTGTAGGAAAATTCAAGGAAGTCGAGGATGTGTAATGCATTATGACGTTTATGGGTGCTACCAGAATAATGGGTTACACTTTCTAAGACATCCTGATTTTTTCCTAAAATCACATATTTTAGAAAATATAATGATTTCAGCCCTGAAAGGTTCCATTTAAAGGATTTCAATTGAAAATGGTTTGATCAAACCCCCTTGGATAGAACCTTGCTAGTCTTAAACCATACCTATAATTCAATCTCCTCTACACCTATCAAAATGCTAATAAAAAAACCACTTTTGATTTACTTTTTGGGAGATCAAATGAATTCTTTTAAAATTTATGTTCTGCAAGTATATAGTCCTTATTATAAGCTTCCCAAAAAGTGTAATTTTAAATATATTTAATTTTATTATTATATTCATTTTTATTTCTTGTGAATGTAGGTTTTTCAATGGACATCAAGGTGTTTGTTTCACACATGAAAAAATAGGAAAATAGAGAAATTTTTTTATAAAAAATACATGTCCTCTATGTATTGATGTCTTTATTCCAACCAAAACAATACATCTGATACATACAAAAAAATTATTAATCTTTATAGTACATTTATGTATAAATTGTAATTGGTTTGACTTCAAAACTTAGCTAAAATATATATATTCAATAAAACATTATGAAACCAAATGCATCCTCTAGATATTGTAGTTAAAAATATAAATTCAAAAAAAAATAGAATTTTATCCTTCATAGAAAAAAATGTATGCGGTTTATAGTACACATCACTCTTTAAAAATAGTTTTTATTGTTAAAAAATAGTTATCAAAGGAGATGGAAAAATAAATGCAATTTGATTCCAATTTTTTTTTTAAATATATATTTTGAATCTACAAACAAAATGTCACAAATCACTATTTTGCATCATCTTCAAGTTCCTTACAGTTTAGCAGCTATAGGTGTCTAAATGTGAAGATTTAGTTCAAAATGTTCATTTCAATGTCAATTTTGACCAAAAAGCGTAACCCACTATTGTAGGATCATCCTTATGTAAGCAATTGAAAGAGAAAGAGAAGAAGTGGTAGATCCTTTCTGAATTCAATTTTATCATATACCTATGATAAAGTGAAGTGAAGAGTGCACCTAACTATTTGCTAGAGGTAGTGAGCCAAAGGCAAAACTTCTTGAAGATTGAGAGTAGTGATCCAGTAAGCTAGAAAAAATACATTTGAAGAATTCATAGAAGAGTTTTCAAAGAAGAATTACAATCATCAAAAGAGAAGGGAAAAACAAAATTGTAATCATCAAAAGGATTGATCTTCATTGTTAGATTCACATAGTAGGACTGTCATATTGTAATATTTTTTGAGCTTTTTCTTAGTTCAGGGAGTAGTTGCTTCCTTGAGTTGTAGCCCTAAAACAAAGCTTGCAAAGAGAGTTGTATCTTCCTTTGGAGTGACCCTAAAGCCTCATTACAAGGAGTAGTAGCTTTCTTAGGTTGTATCCCTAAAAAAAAGTTGTAATTGTGATTCATTTGTGAGGTTGGATTAGGATAGTAACTCCTAGCAGCTTTTCTCATCATAGTTTTTCCCCTTTGGGGTTTTACACATACATCTAGTGTTGTGTGGTGTATCTTTCATGTTTTTGTTAGTGTTGTAGAGATTACGTTTCAGTTTGCTCTAAAGGGTTTGAGATTTTATTGAATATTGATTCACCTCATTCTTAGTATTCCGATGTGTGTTCAAAAAGTACATGATTATAAAAAAATCATATGGGATAATGATTATAACAAAGTATAGGGTTGAATATAAAAGGAGAATGGATACCTAAGATAAGTTGAATGGAATGGTCATGTAAATTTCATGGTGGCCTAAATTTAGACCTTATTTCCCTTTGCTAAATATCATATTCTTGAATAAGATCTATAATTAAGGGATCTTCCTCACATTCCACTACCATGCTCAAAATAGTAATAGGTTCCTCCACACGAATATCAAAATTCACAGTGTGTACTTCTAAAACACCCACATGATCATGTGTTAGAATTTTTGACATCAATATTAATATGATCATGAAAATTTATACTACTAGAATCATGAACATTAGTAACTTGTGTACCAAGTTTAGAATAGTATAGAAATATATCCCTACTAAAACATCATCTCCATCTAGAGGTACATGTTAATACTCTCATTTACCCATTTAATAATTTCTAGGGTCAACAAGATTTATGAGAAGTTTATATTGGTATGTTGAATAGTAGGATAAGTTCTACAATAATCATGTAATGCAAGGTATATTAGATTAGTGGGGGTAATATTAATACCATTTATAGCATTTTTAATTCTAGGGGTTTTTTGGATGGAAAATCACCTTTGATACATAGTAGGAGTAGTATGGTATGCACCAATTTATCTTTTGGGAATTCTCTAAGACATTTCCTCTTCAAACTAAATTTCATGGTTTTATCCATTTTCATGTATACCCTATTTTGAGTTAGGTAGATTTAGAAATCTTGTCATACAAATATTTATTTATTTAATGAAAAGAGAAATGAAATTAAATAAAATGCTTAAAATTTATTTGGGTTCAAGCTATGAAATTTTATGGAGCAAGCAAATAATTTGGTTTGCATTATGGAAAATATTTATACATGGAGAAATGATAAAACTCGTGTATTTTCTGGTAGTGACAAGTTCAACAAAATACTTACCAAATTCCTAAATACACTATCAAACAATTAAAATTCATAACCAAATAATAACAAACTCTCTATGGGTGGAAAATAATGGAATATGCCAACATTCCTCCTTATTACATCATTGTTTTAAAGTACTAATAAGATAATCTTGAAATGATTCAAACTTCACACGTGCAAGAGGCTTGGTGAAGATATCAACATGTTGTTCCTGAGTAGAGTAGTATTGGAGCTAAATGTTATTTTGTTGAACATGATCTTGTATTAAGTGGCAGTCAACTTCAATATTCTTGGTTCATTCATGAAACATTGGATTGCGAACAGGCTTGAGAACACTATGATTGTCACAATAGAGTATTATAGGTTGGTTTTATGGTACCCCCAATCCTTCTAATATGCGACGTAGCCATACTGCTTCAAAGACTACTACACTTGTTGCACAATATTTTTCTTTTCTTGAGGAACACACAACTGTGGCTTCTTTCTTACTTCCCCAAGAAATAGGACTTGAACCTAAGAAGAAAAAAAATTAGATGTGGATTTCCTATCATCAACTAAACCTACATAATCTACATCTATATACCCTTTCAAGAAGAATTGATCACTCCTTTTATATTCCAAACCATGATTCATTGTACCTTGTCTATACCTTAGTACCCATTTTGCTGCTTTCCAATTACACATTTTTGGTTCTTGCATAAATCTTGATAGATAATTAATAGCAAAACTAATATCTGGTCTAGTATAAGTCAATTAAATCAAACCTCCAATTATTTTTCAATAGAGAGTTGCATTCACCTGAGGAGATGAATCAGAAATAGATAAATACAAACTTGATTTCATAGATGTAGACAGTGGTTTGGAATCCATCATTATGAACTTCTCAAGCAATGTATTGGAATATTTTCTTTGAGATACAAAGATATGGTGATTTATTTTCTAGACCTCTAAACCAAGGCAATAGTGAAGTAGCTTGAGATCTATCGTATCAAAGGCCTTCTTGAGATAAATTTTTTGCTATTTCAATCATTTCTTTTGAGTTCCCTTTGATAAATAAGTCATCAAAATATACATTAATGATCACAATATCCCCCCTTGATCCTTGAGGTAGAGATTTGGATCATATGGATGCCTAGTAAAACCATGTTTTAGTAAATGTTGATCAATTTTAATATACCATGCTCTTGGAGCTTGTTTGAGACCATATAGGGACTTAATGAGTTTTCATACCTTTTCTTCTTTACCAGGTGCAATGTATCCCTCTGGTTGGGTCATATAGAATTTTTCTGGTTGAGAAAAAGAGTTAGCCCATGTCAACTAAATGCCTTCCTCATCAATACTGTGTCTCAATTTTTCCTAAGATGGACATTTACATCAATATTTTTAACTAAATCTTCATCTCCTAAGACCTATAGCAGCTAAACCATTAAGAATTTGAAGATGATGTGAACTAGTGATTTGTGGAAATTTGTGTATATATTCTAAATATATTTTTTCTCAAATTTTCCAAAATAAATCATGAATCTTTCAACATATCCTTTAATAACTAGTTTTAGATAGAAAACAACATTTTTAGAAAGTAACATTTGTATCGTACAACGTAACTTTTTTTCTATAAAGGATTAAATTCTAATTTTTGAAATATAGATGTGTGTCGTACAACATAAATTTTTGGGTATATATCGAAATCCAATTTTTCTTTTTTGGTTGAAACAAGGACATCAATACCTAGGGAATTGGTATTTTTGAATTTTTTTACAATGGTTTACTATTTTTTCACCTCTGCACAACAAAGAGCTTGATGTTCAGAGAAAAACCCATGTTTAGTAAAAATTTAAAATTAAATATATGATAAAATGAAAATATATAAAACCTATATTTTTTGGAAAACTCATTTCAAGGGCTACAATCTAGAAAAATATAATTTTTAAATGTTGTTATTTAATCCCTCAAAAGGTAAAGAAAAAGTGGGTTTTTGCAAGCTTTTTGATAGGTGCAAAGGAGACTCCATTGTGGGTATGATTTAATACTAGAGAAGTTCTATCCAAGGGGGTTTGATGTAAGGGGGTCTTATCTATCCCTCTTTAATTAAAACCCTTTAGATGGAGCCTCTCAAGATTTAAATCATTAGTTTTTTCTAATAATAGTGATTTTAGGCAAAAAAACAGCACGTACCAAAAGTGAGACATAGTATTGTGATTTCACTTCTCAACATAATTTATGTTAGAAACACACCCAACCACATGAGGATTAGAATAACAACACCTCTTTAGAGGATTGCTAGAGATCACCCTCACATTCCAATCACCACCCCATGAATCAACACAACCATCTATCATCAACCACACCTTCCTCATGAGGAGAGTGATAAATTCAACACAACTCCACCATACACAAACATCATTGACACACTTTCAACACTCCTTCCTTGAAAATAGGGTAGTCCTCTAGATATTCCCTCATTCTACTAGCTTTTGTAGTATGAGCAAGAGTGATCTATCCATACATAGTATATATGAGTGCAATGCATGTGTTTTCTCACATTGAACACATATATAGTAGCAGTATGTAGATTTAGAACATCACAATGCCTAAGCTTGCACAACTAGGGAAAGGTTTTTTCTCATCAGAAGCTCGTATTAATAATATTTCTTTATTTTGTTGAATTATTTTATATTTTTGTGTTAAGTATTTTATGGTATTTTGGTGTTCTGAGAATAGGACATATAATTGTGTTAAGAGAATGTTGGCACTTGATTTTAATGCATATTTTCAAAGTTTAGAAATTAGATCATAGCTATCAATAGAGAACACATGAAAAATTATCACGCATACAAATAAGTAGGGATAAGAAGATAATCATGCACATAAATTGCATTTAGTGAGAAATTGTACATTGTGTTCATGTGTGCAAATTGCAATTCATTTTAAGCAAGTATATACTAAAAAATTAATTATGTGTGATGTTACAAATAATTTGTGTTGCTAGGGGATAATCACCTATATATTCCCCTAATACTAGACACATTGTCAAAGAAATACATTATGATATACTAAGAATACATCATGAGCTATATTCTATAAACATATTGTTGCAATAAGATTGAATATTCTTTCCTACTTGATATAAATACATGGATAAGCAGGACCTATCATGAGTTTTAGCATATAGAGAAAAGTAGAGGATGAAGAACTCGACATGATGTAGGCAATATGAGGAGATATGCTAGTATGTGTGAGGTGTTAAGTGTTTAGCCTTTTATCATTGCATATATGTTAAAGAACCACTAACAATGATTGTAAATTAAATCCATCATAGGAGTTTATTTTAAATACAAAATTAGTTGTTATCATTATTTTAACTATTTTTATTTAAAGTGTAGACCAAACTATAAATCGATTTATTATACTCAATCTTTAGGGAATAATTTAATTATGAGGTTTGTCTATATATCTAGAATGCAAAGTATACACATGAATCAAGAATCCTAAATTGTAGAGGTAAAATAGGACATGGTAGGGCTCCATAAATGTTTGATTAACTAGAGGCACCAAGCGTTGATCCCACAATGAGGAGTATGCATAAACATTAGAGTTAGGTTGTTATTGAGTAGCTTCAAGACAACAAATTTTGTTGAATATTTTGATGAATGATGAATTGTTATCATACGTTCAAGAATGTACGGTAGGAAATAAATAAAGAAATAGAGTGTTACTACTCCCACTTGGAACCATTTTCTTAAGATAATAGATCATGAGGTTGACTAGTTGGGCAATCTATTGATATTATATAATTTGCATATATATTACTATGACTTGCAAGTTAGCAAGGAGTGTGTTTTTTTTTTCATGGGAATTTCAAATTTGAGGTGGTAGGAACCCATCATGAATTAAGAATTGTAAATTTTGAATATTCATGTAATCTTTTAGACCTCGTGACATCTTGCCTACAACAAAATGCTTTAGTCAATTGAGCTAGATCCCCTACCCTTAGAAATTTCTATTAACCATAAATATTTTTAGATATTAATTAGAAAATTCATCTACATATTACCTACATATAAAAATAGTTGATTAATGAAAACTTTATTGATGAAAAAGAATCAAAATCTAAAAAAACATAAAAATTATAAGAACGAGAGAAAATTGATAGAGTTCATATTAAAAAAATGGCAAATCAAATATCTTACGAGGCACAACCTCAAGATAACTTTAGACAACCCTTTTCAATGTACGAGTTCTGAATATAAATAAAACTACATATTTTGAGTTGCAAATTGTGATCTTGTTGGAAAATATAAAGATACACTTATTTTTGGTGGAATATCATTTTTGGGTTCAATTAGGCCTTGGATTTAGGGAAGATATGAAATAAAGTGGAGAGAACCAAAAGGTTAAATATGAATGCCATGCATTGTTTCTGCCTACTTTATTTAATGAAACAATGCCTCATTTTATTCAGAAAAATGCATAATTACTTTCACGTTGAGAGCATCATACATGAGGAATTTGTATGTTTTTCACACACAAACTATGCTTAAAGCTTGTTTTACATCTTTTCCCCAGAAGTGAAGGTAAGAGTAAGAGTTAAAATGGTGTTTAGAAGTCATTAATAATAGTAACATAATGGAATCCACTTCTGGAAATGGTAATACGAATTGTATAACATCATGGAATCCACTTCTGGAAATGGTAATACGAATTGTATAACATCATGGAATCCACTTCTGAAAATGTTTAATGGTGGAAGGTCTTTATGTGGCTCCCAACACCTAGGGACCTCTGTTTAAGAAGTGAAGGTAAGAATCTACTTCGTTAAAATGGTGGTTAGAACTTAGAAGTCAATAATAATAATCTAATGGAATTCACCTCTAAAAATAGTGTTTACTGCTTATAAGGTATATTAAGAATGGTAACTCTGAAAATGGTAACCTTTGTTCCAGAGAATCTGTCTTTGTTAAATGGTGCCTAGAAGCATTAATAAGTATAATCAATAATGTAATGGAATCAACTCTTTCTAAAAATGGTGCGTAGAATCCTATTGTTACAACAATAACAAAAAAAAGACTCCCAACAGATGGTTTGTGTCCCTAAATTTTCAATCAGTAATGTTTCATTAAGGTAAAACCAAAAAATGTAGATATTATTTGTTTCCATAGCAAGAGTAATCAATGTTGCACATAGTAATAGCTCTTTCAGAATCTACCAGAAGTGCTTACATTCCCATGATATGCTTACAACTTACGAATCTTGATTGATACATAGTTTAAGATTTAGTGAAGTCCAAGGACATGGACATGGGAGGCTTATCATGGATATAGAAATAACATCTTTCATTGACAGTGTGGGCTTCTCAATCTCAAAAGTGCCTTGTTATATTATCATTTGTTCTTTCAAATCAGTGGCAGATCTATCAAAGGCCAGGGAAGGGGAAGGGGACAGGGGGGTTAAAGAATTTTTCAAGAGTTTTTATAATTATGTGGTTCTATGAATTTTGTGTGGTAGGCAAACATAGAACTTCAGGTTTCAAAATTTTAAGTTTGTTGTCCAATAAGTTTTTGGAGTAATAAAAAATGCTAAAAAATAATAAAAATAGAAAAATCATTCCTAAATATATTGGGATTATAAAATAGATGTGATCTTATTCTGGTCACCATGCATGTATGTGCACAATTATAGTGTATGGTTGAAGGTAAACAAAAACTTCAAATGGGCAATATGGCAATTGACTGGCCACTTACCTGGAATTGGCTAGAGAAAAATTAAGGATGTTGCAAACGCTAAAAAATGTTAGCATACATATAAACAAAAGAAATAATAGTGCAATTTCCACCACTATTTCAATCTATGAGCAAAGTTGAATTCTTTCCTTTAACATTGGGATTAACAGTGCTTATTTTAATTCTACTGAAGTTCTTTGTTCTATATTATGTGGTTAAATATTACTCAGAAGATTAACTAATCAGGTTCATAGCCTCTTTTATTTTAAGATAATATCACTTCTCACCACAAGCATTTTAGTTTAAGCATTAGAATGGGGAAGCCAATCTAAATCTAGAAATTTCTCTAAACTCGAACCACTCAAAGTAACTCATTGTCGCAGTTTTGCAGTGGACTCATTTATTAGACAATTGAACATGTGAACAAGTCTGACATGTTTATAACCTACAACTATCCAAAACCTTTTTTATACTATTAAATGTTTCCACCTTAGGAAGGATAAACCCTATATTTAAAAAAAAGGAAAAGACACATACCCTCCTCCTTTTTTTCCTTGCCCCCAATTTTCTTAAAAATGATGGGCTGCCTGAAAGAAAGGAAATATAAAAGTTAAGCAAGTTGTGTTCTTTAAAATATGCCTTATACAGGAGCAATGACAGCGACATGTAATTTACCCTTACAGCTTGAGCACGGGCTCTGATGATGCCTATTGTTTCTTCCCTTTTAAGATTTAATGTATACCTAAATCGTCGAATTGCATTCAAGGCTAACGTTCCTTGTTGCATATACAAAAAACTAAACATTTGTTAGAAACATTAAGGGAATTAGAAAAGATAAAATCAAGTGTATCTTTTCTATTATACTTATAGAATTTGGGATTTGGATATATGTGAAAAATATTGTGAAGGGAATATAAAATTGGAAGATCCTTTCCACCGTCGAGACACCTGAATTTGAAATATAAATATGTTGAGTAGCACTATGTCCTTCACTTGGTTGTTGTTCTAGCAAAGGGTACAGTTGTGTCAACCATCCTACATGAAAAATGAAATTGAAAAACTTGGGAAATGCTTACTATGTAGTATTTCATAGGAAAATGGAAAATGACAGCAAAACTAGGAAAATTTTATTGGGTATTTCATAGTAAAAGGGCTTCAAACAAAGAACAAAATTAAGTTGCAAAGCTTGGAATAATTGCATTAGGTATTCTCAAACACACCTTGGGAGGAAGATAAGTTGGGAGTTTAACAGGTCTCATAGATTTTATGTTTCTGGCAAGCAGGCCTCTGGTTGTTGGGGACATAATGGAATCTGTTGGACTTTTGTACCTGCAAATTTAGAGCAAACGGGTAAGATTGAAAACCTGATGCGAGGTTAACATTGAATGCAATCCAAAATTTTCCTTAAAATGTTTATGCTAAGAAAAAATTAATTTCTCTCACCTCTCAAAGAAGCCAAATAGTTTCTTTGGAGGCACTTTGACATTAGGAGTAACCTTGTTATTGTCATCCTTATTATTCCTTCTAGCCACTATGTTTTGATGCCCTACATTCTTCTCTATCAAGACATTTTTTGCTTCCACCATTATCTTCTGTGGTGTTTCTTCCCTCCTCTCCAAACGTGGGGATAGTTCCTCTCCACAAGGAAAGTTTTCCATCCATCAATAAATTCTCAAACACCCACCTTAAAGTGCAAATAGACCTAGCAGGCGATCCCATGTATATTTGCCCACCACAACTCTGCCTTGTCAATTTCCACTGTTAAATCAGCAAAATGTGCACTTGAGGGTTTGTTTTTCATGTTTTTTCTTCCATGTCCTTATTTTTTGAAGATAGATTAGCTTATTAGCTTGGGAAAATTTACAAGCTCACCTTTTCAACGCATCCTCCAGACCAACAACCGCGTCTCTAAAAATTTTTACCTAACAACTTGTTACCTGTGATTCAATTTTCATGCCCTCTCTTGCCTTGAAACAGTAGATAACCTTTGACAACCTCCATAGCACCAACCATGACGGGCCAATAGAAATTCCCAATAAATATTTTGGCATAAAAAATGTGCATCTTTTCCCACATAACTAAACATCAAGGAGGGGTAAAAACTTTATTCAAACAAGAAAACATTACAAAGAAAGGGCATTAAATGGCCCTATCAAGTTCAACCAAGTGATCCAATTGAAGAGACAAATCTTGGGGTAGTTGAACCCGATCCACCAAATTCCAATCATGAGTATGATCAGAAGCCCATTTAGCCAAGCAATCAACAACACCATTCCATTCCTGAGGAATATGAGTGAAAATAATATAGTCTAGAGAAGCACAAAGAGTGAGAATTTGTTCAATAATCAAAGCTAGCTGCCAACTCACATCATCTAAATACTGCCTTTTCAGTAAGTTCACCACAACCTGAGAGTCAAACTCACATATGATCCTTCACCATCCCAAATGACTACCCCACTCCACAGCCAATAAAATGGCCTAAGCCTCCATAAGATTATTAGTATGAAGACCCTTATACACAGAGAAGATAAACTAAACATCCCCAAAGCTATCTCGGCCAATACCCCCAATGCCAACATGACCCGGATTTCCCTAAGAAGAGCCATCTGAGTTGATTTTTAGGATTCCATGAGGAGGGGTCCATCTTCCCTCCCTATTCACCTTCGGGGTAGGATGTCTACATCTATTGTGCATGAGCTGCCATTGCGGAGGTGGAAGATGAAGACAATTACAACAACCAACATCACGAGGATCCACCAACATAGTCATATCACACTTAGCCACAATAGTTTCCCCTAAAGAGTCTAGAATTTTCCACCACAAGTGAGGGGCCATCAACAATGAATCCTGAAAAATCTGCCTATTCCTCTCCAACCACAGGTTCCAGATAATGAAGGAAGGCCCAAGAGCCCAAGCGGCCTGAAGAAAGGAGGTAGAGATAGGGGCCCTGCCCCACCATTCCCAAAACTCCACCAAAGAGGAAGCATGCCAGCAAGCTGTATTCCACACCCCCCACCAAAAATTCCAAATCTCTCTAGCATAGGAACATTGGAAGAAGAGATGGGAGATACTCTCTTCATAGCCATGACACAAAACACACATAGAGGGACCATGGAAACCACACTTACATAAATTATCCCAAGTAAGACACCAGTTTTGAGCCACTAACCACATAAAGAAGTTACACTTGGCCCATGACAGCTTGTGCCAAACTTTCTTCCACCAAGGGACCTCAATGTCCCTAAACAACTTCCTACCTAACTGCTTATAATCGGCTGCCACAGAGTACTTTCCAGACAACTCTGAACCATCCCAAGCCAAGACATCAGGTCCCCTCAAAGAATTACAAGTACAGGAAGCCAGGATCAGGGAAAGCTCATGCCTATCCCCCTAAGATCCTCCAAGTGACCACTCAGAAGGATTCTTCCAGCGAAAACTTATAGCTAATCCACCATGTTGCTTCACCTTATAATGCTCCACAGTATCCTAGTTGACTGCAATAAAAACATCACAAAGGGGCTAGAGGTGAAGAAAAGAGGAGAGAATGGGAGGGTGACCATCCCACAAATCAAACCAAAATAGAGCCTGTGACCCTGAATGACAGTTCCAAAAAAGCACACACTTAATCAGCTATGCCCCCACTTTCAAAGTATGCCAAACCATAGAACCACTCCCTTCTAGAGGATAGCAAGGAACCTCAAAAGAAGCAACACCCTGAAGATATTTATGGTTGATAATACAAGCCCATAACTAATGCTAATTGGTATACCATCGCCAATAAAGCTTGGCAGGAAGAGCTTTCCCATTCAAAATAGCAAAGAGTAAACCAAGACTACCCTCCTGCTTTGGTCTATACACAAAATCCCACTTAACAAGGCTCTACTTTGAAGACAAAATTACCACTCCAAAGAAATTGATGAGAAAGAGCATCAAATTCCTTAAGGAAATACATAGGAGCTACTTGAACAAAACACCTATAGATGGGAAGGGCCTGGATAACAAACTTAAGAAAAGTCACTCTAGTAGCAGTAAACAACCGATGATGGGTCTAATGAGTAACCTTCTGCTTAAGCTTATCAAGCAATAGCTGCCAGGAGGATCTAGGCTGACGACCAATAGTAAGAGGAATACCCAAGTAGAAAAAGGGAAGAGACCCAATTTGAAACTGTAGAATAGCTACAATCTTCTACTGGATTGCATGAGGAGTATTAAAAAAGAATATAGAGGAATTTTGCTCATTGACTTTCTAGCCCGAAGCTGCAAGGTAGATGTCCAAAGCTGCCCTGAAGGATTCAGCCTCCCTAATATGAGCTAGAACCATAAGAGAGGTGTCATCCACAAATTGGAAATGAGAAAGCGTGGGCAAGCCCATCCCCCACTACCCCATGTGAATCAATCCATGTGAAACCTGAGACTTAAGAACCCAACCCAGCCCCTCCTCCGTAATAATAAAAAAATAAGGAGAGATCGGATCTCCCTAATGAAGGCCCCTAGTAGCCCCAAATAGCTCTGAAGGTTCCCCGTTCACAATAACCGAAAAGGAGGAAGAGGTCACACAACTCAAAATCTAGCTCAACCAATCAAAGGAAAAGCCAAAGGCCAGTAGAATCTTCTGAAGAAAACTCCATTTAACTCTATCATAAGCTTTGGCCATATCCAACTTGATAAACATAGACCTATCCTGAGAGGTTGCCATGGAATGAATAACTTTAGACACAACCACCACCCCATCCAGAATTTGACGACCTACCACAAAGCCACCTTGTTCCTAAGAAATGATCACAGAAAAAATGGATTTAAGCCTCTCAGCAATCAACTTCGTCATAATCTTGTACACCACATTACAAAGTGCAATAGGTCTAAAGAGATCAAGCCTATCAACACCTTCCTTCTTAGGAATGAGAACCAAAAAAGTAGCATTCAGGGCATGAATCATCTGCTTACTATGAAGAGACTCATGAACCACCTCCAATAAATATAGCTTCACAATATCCCAAAACTCCTAGAAAAACTCAACTAGGAAACCATCAGGGCTAGGAGCTTTCCCCTTATTCATCCCAAACACCACCTCTTCCACTTTTGACAAAGTCACTTGGCAAATAAGAGAAGCATTCAACTCATTAGAAATTAAGAAGGGAATGCAATCAAGGACCATATTCTCATCCACCTCAGCAGGAAGTGAATCCTCAGTGAACAAATCAGAGTAGAATTGACGAGCCTCTCTAGGCAAAGCTTGATGCGAAGAGATCAAAAGACCCTCCAAGTTAACAAGAGAAGAAATAAAACACTTATTCCGACGAGCTTGTACCGAATGATGGAAAAATGTAGTATTCCTGTCACCCTCTTGAAGCCAATCAATCCTAGCCTTTTATTTCTAGAAAATCACCTCATGAAGTTCCCACTCCTTCACCAACTTCAGAGCCTGGCCCTCAGCATGCCAGAAAGCCTCTAAGAAACCCAAATCCTGAATATGGTGAGTAATAATAGCAAGGCGATCCTACGCTTCTCTTTTCTTGGTGAAAAAATTACCAAAAAATGACCTATTCCATTGCTTAATATGATACTTGACATATTGCAGCTTCTTAACCACAGAATACATAGTTGTACCATATGCGGGGGCACCATCCCGCCACCACTAAACAACAAGATTTCCCAAAGACGAATCACGTAGCCACATAAGATAAAATTTGAAAGGAGGATTCTTTGGATTTGGGCAAGCTATAGTCAAAAGGTAAATTGGCCAATGATCAGAGCCATACCAGTCAAGAATCTCAAAGCAAATGAGCAAGCTACATCTAACCCAAGAGCAAGAGACAAGGAAATGATCTAGCTACTGGGAAATCGCTTCAGGCCCACTCCATCTATTATTCCAAGTGAATATTCCATTAGAGGGTTTAACATCCACCAGAGCACTTGAGAGTCCACATTACTCCAAAATAGATCTGAAGCAGGACCAAGCCTAGGCACCCCTCCCCTTTTCTCCTCCAAACTCAACACAACATTGAAATCACCAACTATGATCCAAGGAAAAAAGGGTGCACAAGACCTCACATACTTGATATGATCCCAAAGTTATATTTTGCCATGAATGTCAATCGGAGCATAAACATTACTAACCAAAATAGTCTCACCAGATTCCAAAATTGAAGCCACCATCAAAATAGCAGACTAGCTTGAAATCCACCAATGAGGAACAACCATACAAGGATTCCAAAAAAGAGCCAGACCCCTAGAGGTTCCCCTAGACCCAATACACTGACACTGGCCAGAAGATCAAATATGAGGAGCATGTTGAAGCATAAGATCCAACTGAACCTTAGTTTCCTTAACACAAAAGATATCTGGAGATTGAACAACAATCAAATCTTGAATAGCCTTTTGACGGGAGGTGCTATTCAACCCCCTTGCATTCCATGAGAGAATAATCATGAGGAAGGTTGAGAAAAGTGGGCCTCTAGGGTCTTAACAGAACCAAATTTTACCAACATATCCCCAGTAGACTTAAGCTTTTTTACATCCTTATTATGACCAGCCTTCAAAGAATTTTCAAAGTGCCCCTTCTTGAGAGGGAGTTGCAGCACCCCCAAAGCAGGAGATGATCCCTAACGTTTATCTAAAGAAAACACTACCTTAGCTAAATATGCTAAAACAATATCATCCTGCACATCTGTAGAGGCCCCAAGAGGCTCAAAAATCCCCAGCTCCAATGCTGAAGAAGTATTCTGAACAACAATCCCCTGTTCCAGCCCCGAATCTAACCCAACATCCATACTAGTGGCCCCAAAAGAAATTTCAATAGGAATCCCTTCCTCCAAAGCCTAATTATCCAGGACCTCAAACCGATTGAAACCCTAATCACTCTGTTTATCCTTATAGGCCAGCTTCTGACCCCTCCCTTTATTTCTCTACTTCACAGGAATAAAGCCATCCTTATCAGGCTCACCCTCAACCACAAATTCCTTGCCTTTATCCCCCTTCTCCACTGAAGGCCTAGAAGAAGGAGAAGAAGAAGCCCCTACCATTTTGGGTGCTCGAGGACATTGGCGCTGAAGGTGTCCATACTCATGACAAAAGCCACAACGAAAAGGAAGGGACTCATAATCAAGGGGTTGAATCCACAAGGCAGAACCAATACTAATTTCCAAAGAATCCAACAAAGGGTTATTTAAATCAATTTCAACACAAATGTGAGCATAAGAGAATACCTTCTTATCCAACATATTTTGAGCAATGGTAGCTGACTTCCCCAACAAAGTAGCAATCCGGTGTAGAATATCCTCCCTCCAAAACTCCAACGGCAACCATGGGAGATGGACCCAAATAGGAACCCGTGTAGGAATATCCTCAGTTTCATTAAAACCTCCATGCTAGGGCTTAATGAACAAGCCAACATGATTGTAAAAATATAGCCCTCCCTCGAAAACACTATTGCAATCTGAGATGCAAGAAAAATCAACCATGAAATAGCCATTCACAACCACCAAAAGATTGAAATCACCTTCAACTTGCTAGGTCCGACGGATCCAGGACTCTAGCGCCGAGAGAGGGACGCGAATACTCAAAAACTTGCAAATTAGAACATGTTGGCTCCAATAAGCTATGTCCTCCTACACCAATTCGAGAGAAATAACCAGAATAGGGTGATTTTGGCTCCACAACAAGCACCCATTCACTTTCTTGATCTTAGAGCTCTCACCCACAAAAGATGAATCCATTTTTTGTGCATGCATAGCAGCCGAAAAGGGCTGAGATGGCTTTGGCCCAACAGGAAAAAGGTTTTTAGAAGCCCCAGCCATACCCCAACCCCGAGGACCAACCCCAACTCCACCAAACCCACACCATTTCCACCACCCACAAACTGCATAGTCTCCTTCCCACCGCACCAAACAGCCCACACACCTTCACCAAACCAGCACACAGCAAAAGAAACCATAGGCCCTAGCCTGTTACTGGCCACAGGCACCTAGGAGAAGGTCTACACAATCAAGGCAGGCGCAGGAACACATGCCAGGCGCGCAATAGCATCAGAAATACATAACTAAGGAGAACATAACAAATCTGAAAAAAATTGTATTTTTCATTGGTTGATCATGAATAGTTTATTCACTGTTTAACAATAGAAGCTTGCGCTATAACTCCTGGCATGAACTAACAATGGTTTATTACCCGATAGGATATATATAGAGTGAATGTTCAACCGATACCTGTCTCATGCTGGTATATTGCTTTTTTTGGCTGGTAAACAACTATTTTTTTCCCAGTAAATAGCTCCTATCCAAATTTTTTTTATTTTTTATTTATTTTTAACCCAGTAACTAGGTATCAGTTAATTACAATGAACACCATACAAATCAGGTTTTCCATAAATATCTGTCAATATTGGCAACTACAGCGCAACACCATAAATCACCATCATTATAATCTATCATGGTTTTACTAAAATCACCGCATTTTTTGCATTTGAGTAGACGTGCTTAAATGGGTAGCTTCAGAAGCACTTGCTCAAATGTATTTTACATCATAAGTGAAAAATTTTAAGTAGTTCTACCATTTTATATTTGGCGTTTGATTATTTATTCTTCTTTTAGAATGAAATGTTAAAGTTGAGCCTTTTTTTACTAATTCCTTCCACTAAGGTTAAACTTGAATGGGAGGGGTGTTAAGTCGTCTTTGCACGTATCGGCTGATAAATGCAAAATATATGCATAACTACATGCAAAAAGGTTAAAATTCCCCAACTGCCTTTGTTTTAGTGTTAAAAACGCCCCAGGTGCCCATTTAAACTTATTAAAGCCATTCTTATGTATCTTCCTTTTAATTGAAAATTTTTCTACCTTTGGTCAAGTTCGTTCAGTTATAGTCATTGCTACACTCTTGCTACTCTCTTCCACTGAACAAAGGTTTTTTTTTACACCTCTATGTTATGCGATTTTAACTTGTTTCGTGTGAATATAGAGTATCTTTTGTATAGTTCTATTTTCATTATTATTTTTGTACTCGTAATCCATCCTTCCAGGTTAAATTAATTGATTCATTTGTTTTGATGGGCAGTAGTCCATACTTCAACATAGAGGAGCTCAAACCATATTCTATTCCATTTGAGTCATTCCTTACATTCAATGAACTGTTACATAGCTTTGTGCAAGGTGCATGCGGATATCAATAATTCAACTATTAGTCTATTTCTTACTCTCTATTTTTGCATATATATCTCTCTTCTACTTTTGTTTTTATTAGTGATCTTGTCCACTCAATATGTGGTGGATCTTTACTCTTGGAATGTAAGTGCAGAATTCTTGGCTCTCCATCCTCTGCTGACTGTATGGCTTCCTTGCTCCTATGGCATACCTATAGCCAATACAACATTAGCAACATTCTATTCTTGCCATGAGTCTTATTTTGCAAAAAGGCTTCAATCACTGGCTGCTAATTGTCCTTATTCATCCATTAAATATCTAATAGATCCTAAATTCAATGCCAAATGAAATGCCTTACTCTTCAATTGCAGAAAGAGCATACAGAAGGTTTTTAATTAGCAACAAAGGTCGTCAAATAACATAAAATTCATTTTCTCAAATCATAGAAAGGGATGTAAACTGTATGCCACACTACATATGTGACTATTTGAATTTGCAGTGAATCCAAAATGTAATTCTACATATCATTCCCATTAGAGCACCACAAAAATGACCCAATTTTTTTTAACTGTACTTACACAGTGAGAAGGCTTGCAAGACCCACTAACACAATAGTAATTCCTTCTACTGTAACTACAGCAGAATCCCTTCCTACATATCTTTTTAGATGTCTCTCTTCTTTTCTTTTTCTTTCTATCTCTTTGGGTCTCTTTCTCATTTTTAATTGTCTTCTTTATAGCAGTGTTCAATATGATAGACCTGAACTTCAAAGCTAGACTTCAGCCTCCTTTAAGGAAGCTCTATAGATGCCAACTTGGCGTGCTACCTTTAGTCATTGTTTCTAATCATGGTTTCAATGGCTAGTAGAAAATCTTTTTCAATTTCAATGCATTGAAATTCCAGAAGATGAGCCAGCTTCATTGTTTGAAGCTATGCAAGTGAAGCTTGCCAAAACAGGCACAAATGCCCCTTTTGACTTTCTCATGATGCATACTACACCTGAAATGCTAGGGCTTCGCCTTGATTCTCCATTGAAATCAATTTCCATGCATTCCTTGAAGAGGGAGTCTTTTTGACTAAACGGTTTAAACTTCATAGGGCATCTTGACTTGATAACGGGTGCCAGGGAGGAAAGTGGCCAATTCTATAGAAGAATCTTAGTCTCTTTTTCCTTAGTTTGGGTAGGCTTCTTTAAGCCTGCATTGAGACCTCTAAAGAGGTGGAAAACAGAAAAAAAAATCCATGAATTCTCCAAAAAATGGGCTCACATTCCATCCCCTGCCTCACACTTTAGATCTTGTGAGATTGGCTTTCTGTTGATGTTGATAAAAGTTCCTCAAACTCGAACCAGAAGATAAATGTTCAGCAATATACAGTTGTTCAATAAAACTTATATTAGTGCTCATAAAACTAACATGCTCTCCTTATATTCTCCTTAGATTAAGTTATGCCTGAAACTACCACTACCCTGTTTTCTAAATCTGCTCATACACAAGTTTTTTCTTTTTTAAGTTGAAAAACAAACAGATCTTAAGCTGTTAAGACTAGTCAATAATCTGTCCGCCTCTGAATCAACAATCTCCCATCACTAGGAACTAGAAGCCCTCATCATCTGCATATATTCTTATGATGCGAAGGATAGTTTATGATCAACTTCTCCATTAAACATAAAAATGCTTTATTTTTTCAAGAAGACCCCTGTTTATAAGAAAATTAGCTTTGTTCATAACGTATTTGACTTTAATCCCAAAGATCTTCGGAACATACTTGTTATGCTTCTCAATAAATTTATGTAAACCATATAAGGATTTTTGTTAATGATGAATTAGAAATATTCCAAGAATATGCCCTATCTGCATAGGATTTGGTGTGTGTTATCTTAGATATAGTGGATTCCAAGAACATCCCTTCTATGCAGGATTTATCATTGGAACATGATCATTTAATTAGAGTCTGTCTCTTAGGAAGCTATATAAAAGATTAGGGGTTACAAAATAAATGATGTTACATGGTGTATCAATAAAATATAATTTAGTATATATTATTATAAATGTATAATTATCGATTTTTTTTAGTCATTTTTGGATATATTAACAAAAATTCTGTTAATATAACATTATATTTAATGATGTGAATCTGAAAAAATAATATTTTGTGAAACATCTAATTAGAATGCTCAACCACAAACAATAAACATTCACATGCTTAATTAAAAATTAAAAATTATCATGCATACTTGTTTTTAACACAAAAGTATTGACATTAATATGTAGATGATGTTTCTATTACACTAGTATATACAATATAAATGTGGTCAGGGCAATACCTTCAAATAATGCACCACAACAAGGCCAACAAGGTAGCCTCTACTCTCTTCTACACATTATGTGTGGTTCCTTCCAACTCTTATATGCCAGGATTTCCTCTAATATTAATATACACACTAAATGGTTTTCATGATGTTCTCACAATGATCTGCTATTTCTTTTATTGTGTAAAGGAAAATAATATTGTTGTATGTTGTACGTGGAATAGAACCCTTGTTGTGGGATATGCGAAATAGGATAGCAGTGGATGTGGCTTCATGCTTGACATTTCTTCACAAGTTAGGGAAGGTACACGGCAATGTAAAATCCTCCAACGTTCTACTAAAACGCAATGGAAGTGCTTGGCTAAAAAATAAAAATTCAAGTGTTGCTGAAAAATATAGGGGATACATATCTTATCCATAAGAAATCCATTCATCCATGAACCATCTATCCAATCCATGTTCACCCATCAACATCCATTTTTGAAATCATCTTCATCTTATTTGAAGTTTCATGTACAATTTACACTTGCTTATGGTAGATATCTTGACATGAGCCATTATCATTGATCCTACCCAACATTATTTGAGCCATGAAACATTATCCAAATGACCATTTTCTATCCAAACTGGTTATCTTATCACAAAATAAACCTTACCATCCTTTGCATGACTACCATATCCATTCATCCATTCATTTATCCATGCATCCACCCATGACATTCCATACATTGCTATACAATGGGAATATATACATACATCTTACTTCAACAATAAATATTGACCTATAACCTTCAACTCATAATACAATTATTATTTGTCTATTTAGGAGATTTTGTTATCTCAGTGTAAACATACAAGATTCTTTTCATAGAATAAGGGAGTATGCAAAACATGTCAAAGGTGTTCACTATATATTATAGAGATTTTGTAAATAATTCAAAAAGATTGTATATATTTTACACTACAGTTCTTCTTTATGTTTAATTCTATATATTTTCCTATTGGTGTCACCCTTTCACCCCCTAGTGCAAGTGCTAGTATAAATTATATGAGTTTATTTCAAAAGATTGATATACTTGTGCACTTGCAACAAGTGATATAAATAGGCTATGACATGAACATTTAAGATATCTCAACTATTAAAGTATTTAACTAATGAAAAATATTGGTGTGGTACATGGGCTACCAAATGTTATATAAAAATGAGGAATTTATGAAGGGTGTGCTATGGGGAAGTAGCATAGGGAGACAATTCCACAAAGTCATGGAGACCTAATACTCCCCTTTATCTAATTCATAGTGATAGAATGGGGCCCAATTTAGATCCAATATATCTTAGGAGATGAAATATTGTTCTTTTAAATATGATAATAGTATGAAAAATTTGACACATTGCCTAAAATCAAAGGATGGACTATTTGAAAAAATTAAGGACTTTAAATTTTTTACTAAGAAATAATCTGAAAAATCACCCAAAAGAATTATTACCAACAAAGGAACAAAAGATGTGAACAAGATTTTTGTGGATTTTTGTAAAGAAAATGAAATTATAAAAATTAACAATTGTTTATACACTACACAAAAATGGTTATGTAGTAAGAAAAAACACAACTCTAATGGAAATTACAATATGTATGTTGTGTAAATGTAGTAAAAAATCCAAAAAAAAAAAAGAGCTCTCTTTGGGTGGTGCTACTTTTTCAAAATTTTAGAAGGTGAGAACACCTGGTTCTCAAGTTTTCTATAATGGTGGTAGGTACACTAATGATGTAGTGGTGTCAGTTGCTTGTCTGGCTAGAAAGGATGGTGGGACCTTATCTTTTACTATTAATCCAAACTCTTCAGTCTTTGTAGCCATTGATTCTCTTTCCAATCAAGTGGGAGCCCCAAAAGGCTTTACCAGTGGGTGCTTGTCATCAGGTTTTGTACCTGAGGTTCCTGCTAACGATTTTGTAGTTGTTGGTCAAAGGCATGTTGAAGTCTTGTTTGATGGCCTCTAGTGGGTCAATCTCTTTGGTACTAAACAAAAAGGTAAGAGTTCCTCACCTCTGATCAATTTTTTTCTAACCCTAGCTCTAGTGAGTGCTTTGTTTCTATTCCTGATTATATCATTGAGAAGAGTTTGAAATCGATGGGTATGTCTCTTGTTGGGAATTTTTTGGGGCCAAGCCCAAATATTGATTTTTTTACAAGCTTGCTTTTAATCGGTGACAACTCAAGGGCCAGGTGGAGGTTGCTACTATGGCAAAGGGATTTTTTTTCCTTTTCTTTTACTTGTGAAGAAGACTTGATATATATCCTAACAGGTGGTCCATGGATGATTGGTAAATCTACGTTGGTCATAAAAAGTGGGAGCATGGGTTTAATCCAAGTTCTTGCTTGTTTTCTCCTGCTCTAGTTTAGGTCCACTTACTTGGTCTCCCTTTGGAGTTTTAGGATGATCGAGTGTTTAAATGTATCGCTAGAACCTTTGGGAATTTTCTTTCCATTGACCAAATGACTTCCTCTAAGAAAAGGTTGGTGTACATGCTCATTTTTGTGTGATTGTTGATCAATCTATGGATTTTCCAGCTATGGTTAAGATTAATTCTAAACTAGGTGTTTGGAGCCAAGAGGTGGAGTATGAATCAATACCATTTTATTGTTTCCACTATAAGAAAGTTGGTCATTGGGCTAAGAAATCTCTGTGAAAACCCAAAAAACCTCCTCATAATCCTTCCCAAACTCCCCGTAAGGAGTGGAAGGAAGAGGAGGGGAGCTTAGTTGCTCAAGATGTTGAGCCTTAGGTGCAGAAGCCTCATTCCTCTGGGAAGGATGCATCGGGTGAGAAACTAGAGGAAGCACTAGTGGTATCGCATGAAAATGCTCAAGTTGATTCGGTCATGGATGCGGTTGTTATGGGCCATGAGAATGGTTCAATAGTTATCTTTTTTGGGACTCTTATTAGGGAGAAGGTGACTGTTATGGGAAATGGTCATTCGGTTGTTGTAGAAGAGTTGAATGTGAGATTGGACAATGGTGTATCTAAAACCCAAGGTTGCTTGCACAACTCCAAGAAGACCTATCTCTCTGTCTCCTTCCTGGAACCTAACTCCAATGGGTTCCCTTGAGCTTGGAGTTTGACCCAAACTCTACTTCAACTCTTCTCAAAGAGTTCCTACCTTGTGCTTTACCTTGGGTAGACAAACACCTTCTTGAAACTTGATCAATCTTGCTTGGACTTAGAAGGTTCTAAGTGCCAACTTCTTCAAATTGCTAGAACTTCTTGTAGGGGAATTGAGGACACTGTCTCCTTTCATTTCAACTCCATTTAAGTTCATCTTGGAGGTTCTTGGACATTCACTTTACCCGATTTCAAAATTTTGCTTTGATGAGGCTTAGTTTCTACTAGCCCTTACCAGTCACTATTTTTCTTTTCCTGCTCAAAATATCCACACAACCTAACAAAAAAAATACATTTTCTGACACCCTTTTCAGAATTTTAAATCTTGCCTAGGTTGTCTGATCTCTGGTAATACCGTACAGCTAATTCCAAGGATCTTGGAGTGGAGACCTAATTGCCCTATCTTCTAGGGTTTCACTGTTCTTTGTTTCAGATCTTCTACCAAAAGCTTGATTAAAACTTAAAACCTCTTGGCAGTCAAAGATATTATCTAACACTACCATGAGTTGTACGGATTTCGTACAATGCTTATATCCCCTGCCTTAGTTCACAATTTTTATCCCACCAAACTCCTAACCGGGTTACATTAGCTCGCCTAGGGTTTGGTCTTGCATAGCATAGTTTGTCTTTCAAGGTTTCCTACTTCTAAACCTACACAAAAATGTGAATCCCCTTTCATATTCTATTGTTCTCAGGTAAATCCCACAGACAGAGATTAGAGGGAAGTCATTTATTTGTTGGACTGTCCAAAACAAAGAAAATAAGACTTTACACACTATCCTATGATCACTAAACACTAAAACAATTCAAAGACTCTTGTCCACACGTTGAAATGCACTCTTTACCATTCAATAAACACAAAAATAGTGAGGAATCGGGTATTCAGTGTCTCTTTTATAACTGTTCCTCAAGAACTCGGGTAAAACACAAAAAATTCAGACTTTTCTATTCCTTGCAATCCTAAACTTTTCTACAATGCATGTATTCTTAGTTAATGGACTATCTACAAAAGAAAAGATGCTAAAATAGATTAAGAAAACTCTGACCCAACGCTAGATAAATACATATAAACCATGTACATCACAGTTCTGAAAACACATGATGTTTTCAGAAAACACACAAAAATATAGAAAATTCTAAAACTGTCTTCTATTCACACACCCCAAAACTTGATTACAGTGCTCACTACCCCTTGTTACGAGCCATCCATTACTTTTGATGCCTTTTCCACTATTCAAGGGCAGTTGCTCGAGCTTTTTCCTGATTTCAAGGGATTCCCAATGCCACATAAGTTACATGCAACTTGTAAACTCCGGTCATGCCACTTTTACCAGTATTTTGTAATTGATCAAGATGTTATGATCCTAAAGTTTAGGACTTCAACCTCCTTACTCCGAGCTGTCAACTCCTTAACAATTCTTTGGCATATTTCTTTAACAAAGGCCAAGTGTTATGAACACATTTACTGCCCTATATACAACATAGGCTGTCTAAAACTAAATGGAACAACATTTATCAACATAATAACTAAGATGATATTAATCCTGATGATTAACTCATCACACATACAAATGCAAGATCTACTAAGATCAAAACAAACACAAAGAAGTCCTGATTTGGCCAAGATCAGGTACAAGCCAAAATTTTGCAAACTAAAATGGAGGTCAGCCTAGGTGCTCCTACACCAGACAAGGTTGAAAGTCAGAATTTGGAGACCTCTTGTGATGTTGGCCCCATTAATTTTGGTAAATCTAGGGTAGAGGATCTTGGTTTGAAATAGATTGATCAATCTATAGATGGCGATATTATAGTTAATCAAGATAGTGGCTCCTCCCAACCTGCTATGGGGAAGTGCTCACCTATTTTTTCATTGGTGATTATAGTAGAAGCTCATTGTCTGAGTCTAGAGAGGGTGGGGATCCTCCTTACACCTCAGCTAAGTCTAAAAATAGGATAAAGCATGTTTCTCCTTTTGAGGTATCTACTAGAAATTTCTAAAGGATGGATTGTGGGTCAGAACCTAGGAGAAGGGGTAGGCCCACGCTATAGCAACATCAAAAGGAAAGTAAGCTAGAAATTGCAAAGGGTTCCCAAAGGACCTTGTTTGAGATGTGCTTGAAAAGAACACCTTAGAAATACTCATGAAGATTATATCATGGAACTTTAGAGGGTTGAACAACCTTTATAAGCAGGATCTTCTTTCCAATTTGGTGAGAGATATATGACTAGACATCATTCTAATTTAGGAGACTAAAATAGTTGTGGATAAGATGGATAAAATTAAAAATTGGTTTTTTAAGATTGTGGGTTTCATGGTTTTGATTTTGATGGGGCTTTTGGGGGTGTTCCTACTTTATGGAACCCAAAGGTGGTGAAAGGTGTTTCTTTTTTTGGTGAACCAAACCATATTGCTACATCATTTTAGAATGATTGGGACAACTTCTTTTGGATCCATTCCAATATTTATGCCCATAATGTGAAATGTGCTAAAAGGAATTTTTGGGAAAATTTGAACTCTTTCAAGTCATGTACTTTGCTTCTAAGTGGTTGGTCATGGTAGAATTTAATACTCTTGTAAATGATGTGGAAAAGAAAGGGGGTTCTCAAGTTGTGAATGATGGTAGGTTTGATTTGATGAGCTTCATTAATGAAATGCTTTGTTTTATGTTGACCATCACAGGGATTCCTACACCTAGTCGATTAGAAGAGTTGGTGATGCCCTCATTCAAGTGAAGTTGCATAGTGCTCTTCTCTCCCTAGAGTGGCTTATATCCTATTCCTACTCTCTTTCAGCACTTACTAGGTTAGGGTCTAACCATTTCCTGATTTCCCTTTCTATGGAGAAGGAAATATTTTCCTTTTATATTTGAGAAGATGTGGGTGAACCACCTAGATTTCAGAGATAGATTTTCCTCATGCTGGAATATAATTGTGGATGGATCTGCTATGTATAGAGTGACTAAAAAAATAGCCTTTGTGAAGTTTAATGTTAAGAAATGGAATAAGTCTTCCTTTTGGTAGATTTTTCATGAAAAGGTGTTGATTAAGGAAGATCTTAATGCTTTACAACAATCTATTCAGAATTTTGGCTATGACCTTATGGTGGTTCAATAGTAGAGTTTTCTTCTTTCAAGACTACATAATATTGTTGCTCAGGAGGAAGAATTTTGGAAGCAAAGATCTTGGGATATTTAGTTAAGGAGTGAGGACAGGAACACAAATTATTTTTAGCTTTCAACTTTGAAACACTTATAGGCATCTAATCAGATCAATAATATCCTTCATGATGGTCAGTTGTTGGGAAAGGATGTCATGAGATTAGGCATGCTGCCTCTTCATTTTTTGTTGAGCTCCTCTCTAATAATCTTCATTTAGACCCTGGTTGTCAAGAGCCCTTTTTGGATCCTTAAGATTATTTCTAAAGACCTTAAAAAATTTCTTTGTTGCATTTTGTTGGATGAGGAGGTTAAAAAGGAATTCTTTTCTTTTGAAGGTAATAAGGACCTTGGGTTGGATGGTTCTCCTATCTTCTTCCAAATATTTTAGGGTATTGTTTCTAGAGATTTCTTGAATGCCACAAAGAAGTTCTTCAGTAGTAGGAATTTGTTGAAAGAATTAAATTCCACTTTTATTATCCTTGTTCCTAAAAACTTTGGTACTTTTTCTTTTAATGATTTCCACCATATTATCCTTTATAACTTCATTTATAAAATCTTCTCTAAGGTGTTGGGTATGAGGTTGTAGTGGGTTCTCAAAGTTAGACTATTTCTCTCTAGCAAAATGGGTTTGTTCCTGAGAGGTAGATTCTTGATTCCATCATTTTGATCCATGAGAATATTCACTCTTTGTTAGTCAATAAGAAGGTAGGGTTTCTTTTAATTTTGGATCTTGTGAAGACATATGATTGTCTAAATTGGTAGTTTTTGTTGAAGATTCTAAGGGTTTTTGGATTTTTGGATAGATTATTGCAACTTGTTGTACAACTTATTTCTACTCCTTTTTTTTCTTGTGAATGGATCTCCCTTTTCCTTTTTCATTTGTTTGAGAGGCTTCAGGTATGGTGATCCTATTTCTCCTTTCCTTTTTATTATGATGGTGGAATCTCTTGGAAGGTTTATTCAAAAGGTTGTCAATGATGGTTATCGTAGGGGTCTTTTGTCATCCTATTCTAATAAAATTTGTTCTCATCAATAATTTGTGGATGATACAATCATCCTTAGAGAGGTGTCAGTTGTAAAATCTAAATCCATTCATTTGATTTTGCAAAAATATAAATATGATTCTAAGTAGAGGGTTAGTATTTCTAAGAGTATTATTTTTTTCATGAATACTTCATAGACAAGAATGCATAGAACTTCTCTCATTTTGTAGTGTGAAATTGAGGAGTTTCCTTTTATTTATTTGGGTCTACCTCTTTATACTAATGTTATTCTTGAATCTTTTTGGAGAGGTTTGATTGATAAATTTAATTCTAAACTTGTTGGCTAGAAAGGTGCACTGCTCAGTCAAGCTAGTAAGATCCAATTGATTAAATCAATGCTATAGAATCTCTCGGTTTATTCTTTGAATATTTTTTCAAATGCCTAGGAAATTTTGGGAAAAGATTAAGAGTATTCATAAGTGTTTCTTATGGTCTGGGGTGGAGGCAAAAGAGAGAATGCATTGTGTTTCTTGGGAGGAATTTTACAAATCCAAGAAGCAAGCCAACTTGGGGTTAAGGAAAATTAAATAATTCAATCTAGCCCTCATGGCTAAGCAATTGTGGAACCTTCTTCTTGGGGGTAAGGAATGGGTTTGTATTTTAACTAAAAAGTATCAACGTGATGTTGATAAATTCATAGATCTTTTTGTCAAAGGCTTCTCCCCCTGGGTCTACTTTGTGGAATTTTATGATTAAAGCTAGAGATATTGTCTCTTCTGGTTTGATATGGCCTCTGGGAAATGGTCAACCTATTTTATTTTGGGATGATTGGTGGACTAGGAATGGTCCTCTTAAAGATGATTTGTGGGTTGCTCCTTTCCTATATTTTTGTGTTCTCTCCTTTGGCATTTTTGTGGTTGATTATATTGTTGAAGGAAAATGAAAAAGGATCCATGGGGTTCATAGGGAACTTGAGCTGATCTATCATTTTTTTAATTTTTGATTCACATCTCAACTTCATCTCAAATTGGTAGCTTGTGGTTAGGTGATTTGCTTCAAGTGGTACATTTTATGTGGCCTCTACTTTTTGTCATCAAACTAATGTTGTTGGCCCTCCTCCCCTTTGGGAAAATATGTGGTTCCCTAAGTTAATTCCTAAAGTGAACATTTTTTCTCGTTGGTTTTCCAAAATAAAATCTTAACTATAAACAATCTCTGGAAGAGGGGTTTTATGATTCTGAATAGATGTTACTTGTGTGTGGAGGCTATGTAGGACTCCTATCATATTAGTGTTTGGTGAAATTATTCTTTAGTTGTTTGGTCTCATGTGCTTCATATTTGGAACCTTAATTGGGTATTCCATTCGTTTGTGGCTAACTTGTGGCTTCAATGGTCTGCTCCTACAACTAATCCCTCTTTGGACCTACTCTGGTTACTTATTGTTTTGCATGTCATGTGGGGTTTATGGAGGGAAAGAAATTATAGATTTTTTGTGATGCTTCCCTTCCTCTTTTTAGGTTGGATTTCAAGGTTTGTGTTGCTATTAAGGATAAAAAAATTTACGAATTGGTTCATACAAAGTTCTTTGGCTTTGAGGTGCTTGTTTCATATTATGAATTTTCGGTGGTTGATTGGAGCCTTGATTTTGATATCTCCCAACCATTGAAGAAGGTCAATTCTTCAAGAGAGGGTATGCTATGGCAAGATCCTCCTCATGACTAGTATAAAGTGAATTTTGATGGTGCTACTAAAGGAAATTTGGGACCTGCAGGTGTGGGGAGTGTTATAATATTTGCATGGTAGGCTTGTTTCTATGGTGGTTCTCCCTTTAGGAAGCCACAAAAACCACTTTGCAGAAGCTTTTGCAACATATCATGGTTTAAAACTTTATCAAGAGAAGGGGATTAGAAAAGTCTTGTTGGAGGGAGATTCTCTAAATGTTGTTAATTATCTTAATAAGGTCAATCTTCCTTCTTGGTCGATTGAGCATACAATTGAGGATTTTACCTCCATATTAAACTCCTTCAAATATTTTTATGTCTCTCATGTTTATAGAGAATCTAATTGCTTAGACTTGCAAATTTGGGAGTGTCCTCTCCTAGGTGTTGGAACTCTAATGACTTAGTCCCCATCAAAATTCAAAATCTTGTTAAAAATAATCAATAATCACATGTTTCATATGCTAGATGGTGAGTTTGAACTTAGAGGTGATAACTTATCACCTCAAAATTGCCTCTTTGATGTGAAAAACTTATGGATTGTTGTGTATATCTTGGAAATTGTAGCAAAGGTTGGGGAAAATATTGAGGGCTACGACCATGATGACACTCAATGCTAGGCTTTTTCAGTCTTACATGCTTTTTGGGTGCTCTTTTCCTCCTCTCTTTCTAGATTCTTCATTTTCTCCTATCCACTTTCTATCTCAGGCACGGTCATCTATTTTTTCTTGATCATGAGAGGTGATAGGTGTAGGACGAAGCCTGTTACTTGTGAGGATACAAAGGCTAATCGCTTAGTTTGGGGAATTCTTGAGAATGGAGGAGTTACACCCTTCATTCTAAAGCTACATGGTTTCAACACTCAGGTTTCTCTGAAGTTTGTTAATGGGTGGCATAACAAGATGTTGAGAATTTTTAGGGTGGAGATTAATATAACATGATTTTATTGTGGAGTTTACTAGTCTACTCACTCAAGGCAAGAATTTTTGTAGGGAGAGGTCGGCTTCCAAATTGATGATGGTTGCCTTCTTTAAAGACAATGAAAAAAGGAAGATTAATAATTTGGGTTGTGGAGGTTATGATTGACTATCTATAAAGCCCATTTGGAAGGAGGAGAAAGTGGTGATTATGTGGTACTTCACCTTAGATGGTAGATTCTCTGCCATTTATGGTTATCATTTCACACTCAATCATTTTAGACAAAATAAGTTGGTTAAATTATTTCTTTTTTATCTACTCTTACCTCTAGAAAATGGTAACCTAAAGTTTAGAAAGAAACCCAATAACCCCTATCTACATGAGGGGTTAATGCTCTTGATTATGAAACATATCAAAGCTAATTATGTAATTGAAGCTCCCAAAGTGAAAAAATCTTGTGAGCTTAAGGATTTTCTCTCTAATTTTGAAACGTGCGATGAATTTGATGAATATGAAGAGGATGTTGGGTCAAGCTCTTTTGAGGAGTACTTTGGACCCTAGGAAGACTTTTTTAATCCATCCAAGAAAAGTGCCAAGAAAGAGGCTTCCCCTTCCTAGTCTGGTAGCTTTCACACTAATATAGAAATTGAGGTTTCTCCTTCAGTTGGGGCCAAGAGTAAAGGCTTAGTGAAGGTAATGAAAGGGAGTTACAGTTTGAAGAAGGTGGAGTCGTCCCTTCCTTCTATAGTGAAAGGGAGGATCTTGGTAGGGGAAGGTGAGAATAGGAAGGTGGGTAAGACCTTTTCTAGTAAGAATACCCCAAATTTGGGCCTAGGTAAGGATAAGGAAGTTGTTACCTTGGATGTGTCTTTGGTTGGAAAGGAGCAAGTTAAGGATGAAGTTGTGATGGAGAAAGAAAATCCCGAGAACAAGGAGGCCTTTGAAGCTATTTGAGTGAAGAGATCTGATAAGGTGGTAGATATAGACATGTTCCCTATTTGTGTGGAATTTGTGGGTAAAGGTAAAGTTAAGATGGATTCTCCTTGTGGTAAGTTCTTCAATGATCAACCCACCTTTCAAGGAGATCATATGAATTGGAATTTGATTGACTTGAATGATGTCAATAGAATGGATAAGGAGGCAATTGGAAACCTATTTATGCTCTTTAAATGGCTACTTAATGAAGTCAAACAAATTAATATCAAGATGGATCCTCTAGCTAACTTCAGTGTGGGTCTTACCAATAATAGTAAATTGGAGATGTCTATTTTTAATAGGGTCAAAAACATGAATATTATCCTCAATAAAATGGAAATTGATGCAAAAAACCTGAGGGAAGATCATGATTCCATAATTACTACTCTTGAATATTAAATGACCAAGATCCATGAGCATATGTCCATTCTTGTCAATGTTAGTCATGATTTGCTTCAAAATAGTGCGGAGGGCTTGACTATGTTAAATGAAAAAGCTCAAAAATGGACAAGGAATCTGCATTTCAAAGGGAAAGATGTGCATGATTTTGAGGCTGAAACCCTGATGGAAAACCTAGACAAAGGCACAGATGTTGGTTCATGTATCTGGACCAAAAGAAAAACAAAGAAAACTATGATGATTCTAGTTCGAGAATTGAGTGATGTTGTGGAAATGCATGATAAGTTAATTACTAGAGACCTGGAGGCAGTGAGGATCCTGAAGAATCTACAATATCTAATTTTCCTTTTTCTTGGTTGGCTTCTAATTTGCTCCTTGTTTGTGTCTTGTTTGTTGTTGGTTTGTTAGTTGTTTTTACTTTCTTTTTGTGATGGGGTTGCTTGTTTTCTAATATCTTCTCTTTCTAGCAACCTTATCATTTTCTAAAGGCTTTCAAGGCCCCTTCAAAACTTGCATTTTTGCTAATAAAAAATAATTTGTATGTTGTATTCTAAAAAAATGGCTTGTAAGTTTTGGAGTAAAGTAGTTAATTATTTAGCTTATATTCTTAACTCAATTCCTACTAAATCTCTATGAAATATAACCCTAGAGGAATCTTGGAGTGGTAGGAATCATACCATGTATCATCTACAAATCAATATTTGTATTGCTTATGTTCATATTCCTAAAAAGGGGAAAAAATAGAGGAAAGTGAAATTTTAATTTTGATTGGATATAGTGAGGAGTCTAAAGCCTACAAACTGTATGACCGCAAGAAAGAAACAACTGTTATCAAAAGAGGCATACTATTTGATGAAATTTATAACATATCAAACCATGATGAGCTTGTTTCTATTCCTATTATTTTTAAAAATCAATATTTTGAAATTGGCCATGATCTAGATGCAAAAAGTAGTATTCTAGAAAGAAATGATAGTTAATTTTACAAAAATAATAAGCATTCAAGAAATTATCAAAAAGGTCCTAGGTATCATATTGTTAAATATGCTTGATGTCCAAGGTCATGCAAGTTGAAGATCCACAATCATATGAACATGCTAAGGGAAAATTAGAGTGGGATTTACAATATAAGAATAATATAATTCCTTGATAGAGAATGAAACATGGGAGCTAACAACACTTCTAGAAGGTAAAATTTTGGTTAGTTGTAAATGAATTTATAAAACTAAATTAAATTTGATGGATCTTTAGAATGATATAAGGAAAGATTATTTGCCAAAGGATTTTCACAAAAAAGAAAGATTATACTTCAAATTTTTCTCAAGTTGCAAAATTAACTATAGTTTTAACAATTATTTACTTGGAAACTAATTTTTAAATTGGAGAATTTATCAAATGGTTGTGAATGATCTCTTTTTAAATGGTGGTCTGAATGAATAAATTTTGCGTGCAACAACCACTAGGATTTAAGAAACATGATATAAAAAACACTTAGGTTGCAAGTTGAAAAATCTATATATGGTCTAAAGCATGCTCCAAGAGCTTATTATTAACAAATAGATTAATGGTTTTTTAGTAATAGGTAATGAAAATAACAACCTTGATGGAAAAGGAGAAAGCTAGATCTTGATAAATATATGTATTAATTAAAATGGTTATCTACTTATTATAGTATTATATATCTTAATGATTTAATCATCATTGGTAGCAATTTTAAAATTATTTTAATTTATATGAAGGAATTGAATGAAACATTTGATATAACAAATTTGGTACTAATACATTGTTTTTGGAATGCAAGTTTAACATTTACTAAATATATACATTGGATGTGCTATAAAAATTCAACAATCTTGATTATAAACCAAAATATATACCATTTGATGTGGAAATAAAACTTAATTTTAGATCTAATTTTGAGAAAGTTAATAGTACTTAATATTAATTATTAATGGGTACTCTTTTATATCTTACAATGTGTAGACTAGATATTGCATATGTAGTGAGTGTTTCCCTATATGTCAACTCCTCATGTTGATCATTGGAACATACTAAAGAGAATGTTGTGATATTTTTGAGGAACATGTTATCAACTTGGAATTAAATATAAATATGTTGGAGAGTCTATTTTAGTAGAATACAAGTGTATATTATGCAAGTGACATTAATGGCAGGGAATCTACATCAACACATGTTTTCTATCTTAATTTAGGACTGATTTCATGTAGTAAATGTAAGTTAGGGGGACTAATCGCACCAAGGATCCAGGTCACAGAGACCTAAGAGCAGAGGGATACCCTAACTTACCTCAAGCTAAGTGGGTGTTTTAGGTCAATGATAGAGAATGAAGAGCACTCTCAAGTGCTTCTATCACTCTACTGATCTAAATTTTTGGATGGGGCTAAACAAGTCAATTTCTAGAATCTGAACCATACCCCAAAGAGTCCTCTGCCTGAGGACAATAGTGTGGATCAAGGATGACAACATGGAGCATTGGTGTCTCTCTAGGACGCTAGTGTCTATACAACCAAAAAGTGGAGAAGTACAGTTTTGAATGACAAAAACATACTTGTAGTATAGCTAATGAAGTTTAACAAGTTATAACAAAGTACAATAAATGATTACAAAGATGATAAAGGAGATGATGAAAATGAATGTGATGAAAACCAACTCATTGAGAGTCCAATTTTCCAGGATGATCCACATGTAATTTTACCTACACACACGCAAGAGAGGAAGAATTTTGGGGATGTATAGGTGTTTGCCTCAATAAAAGCCCTACTTTGGTGTTTCCACCTTCATGAATAGATAGGAAATCCACGAGATAGAAAATGCAATAAAGGAAATAGTATGAAAGAGAGTATCAAACACTACTAAAACCAAAATGCTATTCTACCAAACCACAAAAAAAGAAGGATAGTGAAGCAATACCACCTCCATCCAAAGGCATTCAAGGCCAATGAAGGGAGAATGCAAGAATACAAATTTGGAAAAGTCGAAACAACTCCAATAGTGATGAAGGAGGTCTCACAAGACACTAAAATTGTAGCTTCTATGGTAGCACAACATATTCTCAATGAAGTTGATGGAGCAACAAGTTACTAAGAAATGTTGAAGAGATTATAGAAGATTGTATGAATTGCCAAGAAGATGGAATAGATTGCTAAAGAGATGAAGTGAATGAGAAAGATAGGAATTTGAGGATAAAAATGGGAGGGAAAGAGCTATTCTTGGGTTGATTGGAAGGCACAAAGGTTTTACACTTCGTTGCTAATGGAGAGTGTAATGTCTCTATGGATTCCAGAGGTAGGAATCTATCAAGGTTGGAAGCACATTGCACAGACATCTACGCATAACACTCATGTCCCCAACATAAATTCCTCCACTGTAACAAAAGACAAGCACCAAGTGGATGTAGGGTAGGTAGGTGATGTGTAATTTCTTAGTCAAGTTTTATTTTCTAAGGTGGAGGGATGCAACATCTAGGAATTTGCAATAGGGGTGCAAATTCACTCCTATACATTTTTCCCCCACTTTAGCGAGCACAATTGTCAATTAGTGTTTGATAAAGCATATCAAAGAGTTTGGAAATGTATACCTAAACTGTCGAGGAAGCAGATCACAATCTGGAGAGCTTGAAAGTGTAGGGCAGGAAAATAACTCCACAAGTACTATCTCCTAGGGAGGTTCCAACATAGGACTCTATTGATCCTTAGAACTATAGAGTTTAAAAAGTACACCAAAGGCTCATAGACCAATGATGGAAAAATCCCATAGGATACAAGCACTTCACAGTTCCTCGAACCTGCAAAGAAGGTTCCCCCCAGGTACTCTCTCTTGAAGGAAGCCTGATATAGGAGAATCCACAAAGTTAGATTCAAAAGTAGTTTCACAGGTGCACTTGCAAAAGATGTTAATCCACAAATAAAACATGTTAGAAAATTGTAGTGTAGGAAAATGCATACCCTTACATTTTCACACTTTTTTGGGCCCTCGCATTATTTATCCCTATTTATGTCTTAATTGGTCCTATTTTTCATCCACAAGCCTAATAAACTATATCCTTTTATGGCTAATCCTAGAAAACATCAAAGGATAAATGATAATTTAATCATTTTGGCTATGTGTCCCTGGTTTTTGGACTGGGACTAAATCACCACCTAGGGCGTCTTTGTCCCCCAAAAGTCTTGGGACCCTTATTTCAAGTGTTCCTTAAATGGGCCCCTTTTTGTATTTTGTGCCCCGAGTTTCATTCCTCAGGACTAAGACACCACCTAGGGTGTCTTAGTCTGCCTCAAGTTATTTTTGGGATTTAATTTCAAATCTTGGTGGGATTTATCGTCCTTTAATTAATGATTTCATATGTCAGCTTGTTGTGGAGTAATTTTTGGATATTAAGCATGGATAAGTATAAATGCAAGGTTCCTTCACTCATTTTATCATCCAAGATATCAAGCATTCAAGTATTCATTCCTAATAGAAAATTAGAGTCCACAAGAGCATTCAAGAGAAATTCATCAAGAATTTGGATCCATCATCAAGATTCAAGCATCATATCAAAGATATTCTTGCATCATGTGTGTTTTTGAGCTAACATTTGTCATGTAGGGTTTTGATTCAAGGAAGCAATTCAAGTCAAGATCTACATTCAAGCTAGCCACTTCACACAAGTTTGTATATTTCACAACAAGGGTTTAGTGAGTTGTAACATTGCATTTTATTCATTCACTATTTCCCTTCATTATTCTATTTCATTCCAAGGTTTAATTACCAACAAGGGTTTTGACCAAGGCAAACCCCCATTTATTAAAAATCAACAAGTTTTTCCTCTTTCATGTTTGTGTTTGAAAATTTAGGTTGAAGACTTGAAGATCAGTTGAAGTGCAAAGTTGCAAAGTTGTAAAGTTACATTATAAAGTTATCATCTTCACATAAATTCACGTACATGCCAGATTTGGAAGTTTCAGGACCTGAGATCTAAGAAGAAGTGTGGACCTTAGACCTTAGGATCACATTCAGAGATTTCAGAAATTTAGAATGGGATTAAGTCTCCACCCAGGGCATATTTATCCTCCCAACTTGTGTATTTTGCAGAGATTTTTTTAGATTTTGTTCTGACATCCAAAGATTTTGCATTTCCCCAAAAAATCAACAATGGGACTAATAAAATAGTAAGGGTTTCTTAGTCCTCCATAGCATATTTTAACAACATTTTTACATTTCCAAAATCCTCATTACATCTCCAAACTTCCCATGTACATGCATCCTAACTTGCAGTTACTTTATTTCATCATTTGCCTTGCATTACTAGGTTTTTTGAGTTGAATGTTATCTTTTCCAAGCTTTTTCTTGGTGGTGAACCCTTCTAATCCTAAAGACCCCCCCTAGGTCATCCTTGTTGAGAATGGGTTGATTTTCAATCCAATTTGAGATCCTAGGGAATATTTGAATGACAATGGGAGAAAAGTCGTGTTTTACGACCTAGGTTATAAGGCACTCATTTCCCCTAGTGTTCATTTTGGTGAACCCAACATCTTGAAAATTCATTTTTCTAATTTGGAGTTGATTAAAGTCCTAGATCTAGGTTGCAATCATTCTTGCATTCCATCTTGCATTAGTGAAGGTACATCTAAGGTTTCTCACAATTGCATTAAAAGTGGATATAGGTTGCATTTTTTCTTTTTTTGCATCATCTTATCTCAATGAAAAACTGAAAAGTGCATTGTTAATCATCCTAATTTCATTTAGAAACATTTCTATTGCATTCAAAATTGAAAAAGTTTCATTCAAATTTGCATCCAATTGCTTCTTATTAGTCACTTTTTCTTGCATTCATTTGCACAATTTTTTGTTTCTAAACACCAAGTCCGTGGGTAGGCAACCTAGAAACCTCTACTGGCACTAAACTTCCCTTACTTGCATCTTAGTCCCTCTCTAGGTTTTTAGCTCAAAACCCTATCTGGCTTGTTTGCTTCCTGTTCTAGTTTTTGAAACCTTCAAATTCCTTCAGCGGGACCAAGCCGCCCTTGCTGGAATATTAGTCCCTATTGGATTTGACTTTATTATTTTCAACGTTTGAAATTTATTTTTTGTGCTTCTGTTGGCTCCTTTCAATTTTTTGTTTCAATTTGTAGAATTGTTGTTATTTCAATTTATTCCATTTCAAGTGTACTTGTTCAATCTTGCATCATGGATTTGTGCTTTGGAAAGCTTTGGATGTCCTTGAAATATTTCATAGATGTGTCAAGTTGTGCCTTTGGTAAGTACCCTAACGAAATTGAACTTACTCATGATAACTCAACTCCTAATGCATGTCCTCCTCATGATGTTGACATCATTGGAGAAGATGATGACAATATGAATATGTTCGTAAATGATTGTCTTAAAAACCTTGAAGCTAATGCATCCTTTTATCCATCCATGAAACAACCAAATCCCCCTATAATACCACCTCTTGAGATGTTTGGTTGCTTACATCCCAAAACCAAAACAAAAGTTGAACCTAAGTTCCCTACAATAGGTGAGCCTAGTTCCTCTAAACGAGCAAATACTCAACCATTTTATCATAACAAAGTAACAAATACTCCAATTAATCTAGAAGAAATATATAAAAAATGATTCACAATCTTGAGTAAACAAGGATGTGATACAACAAGTGAATATGGAATTCATCAACTCCTATAGAAAATACCAACTAACGAAACACAAAGGGGTTAGGATATCAAGATCCCCCTCTCAACATAAGTGCTCCTAGAGAATACCTAAGGCTTTGTAGCAATGGAACAATTATCTTTGATACTCCTCCCAATATGAATGTCCTTCTTCGTAAAGAACAACCAATGACTCATAACAATGGAAAAGATGATAGGATCACCTTAGGTCCTCCTCCTCAAACATCAACTTGAGAAGTTGGTGAATCTAGCAAGCAAAAGAGGCCCTACAAGCTACAAAAACTAAATTTCCCTTGTCCACTGATCCGTATAGCGGAAGGGATCTATGACAATTGTTGCGAGTGATTACGAACAAAGGTGTAAAGACATCAACAATGAAGTAACAGGAACATTAATCAGAGAAGATTCAAAAACATAGAATCAAGAGAGAGATAAGAAAACACCGATTTGATTACAGAGTTCGTCCAAGTGGACTACGTCTCCGGGTCGAGCTCAAACGAGTGACCATTCTATTGATATGTTTTGGAATGCAGTACAATCTCCACGAGCCTCACTGCTTACAATGTCTTGTAGACTTCCACAAAGTTATCCAAAAATTCTCTCACTCACACCCCTTGGAAGATGACAAAGAGTAAGGAAAATAACTTTGACTAATACAAAACTATGACAACATTCAGAACATCAATACATCCCAAAATATTCTCCTAATTCCCTCTAAGAAATTCTCTCACAAAAAGCCTCTCAAAGACTAAGAGAAAGGGAAAACAAAAGAAGAATGATCAACTGATGGATGAGTGATCAACTAATGAGTGATGAAAAATACTCCTAGCCTTCCCCCTTTTATACTTGGAGTTTTCCCAATATGGTAGAAACCATAAAATCTCCAAAATCTCCCTTATTACATATAAATCCTTATCAAAAATCTTCATATCTCCTATAAATCAAAACAACAACCACTTAATCTTTTAAATAATTTGTGGCCCTTGTTTAATTGATTCTTGGGCTATTAGTTGGTTTTAGGAGTTATTGTTTTATTAACAAATAACCTTTAATAGGCTATTTGTTTTATCTCGGGCTTTATAACAAGGTATACACTACCCGCGCCAACTATATATTAAAACGCACTGTTGGTTCAACGGTGCATAGTAATTTTGGGACCCGGCTGGTGCGGGGTTCAACTCCCGCCGGCCATTTTGTCAACCAAATTTCCAACCGAATTCTAACAAAAGAAAACACCACCGCATATATATTTGAATCCAAGTGTATGGTGTAACGGTTGGGCAGTTACCACGTAATCCGGAGGTCTACGGTTCAAAACACATCAACTCACTGCTGGATGGAGCCACGTGTCAATCATTGTTTAGCCGGGAGAAGTGAGTCAGCATCACGATGTCAATGACGGCCACGTCACCACGCCAACTCACTGCCACAGGTCAGAAAGATATTCGCCAAAGAATCCACGTCATCCCACGTGTCTACCACGTCACCAGTTGACTAACCTGCCACTGAATTCCATGTGTCATCTTATAATTCGCCAGCAGCCTTGTCATCTGCCACGTCATCAGGACACGTGTCCACACCTCATTGGTCCCCGTCACCCGTACTGCCTATGTGGCAATAATGACGTCATCATAGTACGGACTGACACATGTCAAGACGCTATTGATCCACATTTTCATCCGTACGATGACGAGTTTGCCAAGTCAGCAGGATGACGTCATGCTGACGTCAGCAACCGTACCTCATGGTACCTGGGTCAACTGCAACTTTGACTGGCTATAACTCTCGCGTATGTGTTCCGTTTTCGACGAAACGAACGCCGTTGGAATCGTGACGATGAGACCTTCGCGATGACACCAACTTCAACCAATTTGGTGATGATGACTTTTCCACCTTTTTTCTCGTCGCTGAAAGCTGAGTTGACCGACCTTTGACCAAACTTTGACCGGTGATATCTCGGACATACGGACTCGAAATTCGACGAAACGAACTTTGTTGTGATCGTGTCAACGAGCCCTCCGAACTGACACCACTTTCGGCCGATTCTGGGTCCATCAAATTTTCGTCTCCTGACGGCCTCCTGGTTAAAGGGTTGAGCCAACTTTGACTGCGCGTAACTTGAGCAAACGGACTCCTTTTTCGCCCGTTCAAGTTGCGCCGGATTCAGAATTCAGTGCTCTACGTGATGGCATTGCTTCCAAGAGAAATTGGAACACTTCAATTTTAGGTCCTGAAGATCCACCTGGATCATCCACAACCTAAACGTGAAAGGAAACTACAATTGCTTCTGAACAAAGAACTAATAACATTACCACCAATGAAAGACAGACTCATACTATATCCTAAAGATGCAAATGTTCCACATTGTCGATACCACAGAACTCTTGGACATAGTACAGATGCATGCCATGCATTCAAGTTAGTATTAAACAACTTTCACTTCAATGGAAATGATTTCCATCAAATGATTGCATAGCATATCCTTTTCCACCCCTTGTCATGTAATAGTTGTATAACATTCTATTCTCACTATTACATGATATTTCCCATAACCTATGTTGAATCATTCTTTTCTTGCACTTAGTGGAGGCAAGAAGTAGATAACCTTGTCCTAGTAATGCATTTGTCACTATCCCTTAGGTTCGTTTTCTACCTTCTACTTATACTGACTGAGATTGGGAGGTGGATAACCTACTTTAGGTTGACTCACATGTGCTTTACTAGTGTTTTGCATTTTCTTTTCTGTTTGATTACATGCGTGTAATGTGATCCATCATGATGTTTTGTTTGATGTTTCCTCTTTATGTGCATTCCTCTATTTGTACCTACATTCTTCTATATGTTGTATGTTTTTTGACTTTTCATTAATCTTTACCTTTCCATTTTTTTCTTGTGTTTTCCTTTTGGGGATGATACAAGGCGTTGAAACATCTTAAGTCTCTTCCATGTTGATCCAAAATATTTTTCATTATCTTTTCTTTTCCTTTCATTTTTTCTTGTGTTTTCCTTTTGGGGATGACACAGGGCGTCGAGACACCCTATGTCTCTCCATGTTGACCCAAAATGTTTTTCTTTTTCTTCACTCTCTTTGTGCCATTCTTCCAATTCTATGTGTACTTGGGGAATGATGACAATTCTAATCTCTTTAATATCATTGCAGCAAAGATAGATATTGACCAAAAATCCATAGATCCCTTATGTGATTCTAGGGGGAAACCTATCTTTTCCTTTTCCTTTTCATGTTTGTCTACTTTGAAGTAATTTCTCATAGCATGTTGTTTAGAAATTTCTTTAAAGTGGGGGACATACATTGGCATTATTTGGCATGATTTCATTTGCATTTTTTTTCATGTTCCTTGTGTGATTTTATTTCTTCTTGCGATGTGTCCTTTTCTTAGTGGTGTGAATGGGTTTGAATTCCTCCAAGAGTGTTATATTTCCTTGTACTCTCTTGGAAATATTAAATACAATGTTCCCTAAGATGAGACCTTGCACTTGTCCTCTCTTGAAAACATTAAGTACAATGTTCCCTTAGATGAGACCTTGCACTTGTCCTCTCTTAGAAACATTCAGTACAATGTTCCCTAGGATGAGATCTTGTATTTATCCTCTCTCAGAGAATTTAAGCACAATTTTCCCTAAGAAGAGACATCACACGAACTAAGCAAAATCCCTTCGAACATTTTTCTTTCTTTTTACGTTGCATTTTTTTCTTTGTACCTTATTAAATTCATGGAGGTATGGCTTTGATATGGTCCCTTGGGGCTCACCTAGTGAACAACTAGGTTCACTAGCCCTTGTGAGTGTGCATCTTTTGTACCTTATTAAAATCATGGAGATATGGCTTTGATATGCTTCATTGGGGCTCACCTAACAAACAACTACTTTCACTAGTCCTTGTGAGCATGCATTTTGTTTACATTGTGGACTATGTGTTCCACTTGTAAATTTTTTTGGATAAACAACCTAGACTCAGTCCACAACACATTAGATAACCATTCAAAGCTTGATCCATTGCATTTTTTTTTCCTTTTTCCTCTTTCTATCTTTGAGGGTGTATGTTGGCGATCTGGTTATGGCTTCATACATCATCTGGAAGTTTGTTCCTTTGTGCTTATGTTGGTTTTCCATAGGACCTTGATCCGATGGGTTTGGCCACCCTCTTGGTTATTTTCATCCTATCTTACTAGCATTCATACATTTGAACCACTATTGATTGTGTGGTTGGCCACTTTAGTGTGAGTTTGAAGTAATTTCATCCCCTCACTAAAGTGGGGGCTAAATGTAGTGTAGGAAAATGCATACCCTTGCATTTTCACACTTGTTTGGGGCCACCTTGCTTTATTTATCCATATTTATTTCTTAATTGGTCCTATTTTGCATCCACAAGCCTAATAAAATATATCTTTTTATGGCTAATCCCAAAAAACATCAAAGGATAAATTATAATTTAATGATTCTAGCTATGTGTCCCTGATTTTTGGACTAGGACTAAGTCACCACATAGGGTGTCTTTTTCCCCCAAAGGTATTGGGACCCTGATGTTAGGGTTAGAAATGGTAGATATCTAACAATTAAATGTAGATTTAATTAATAAACAGAGAAACTAACACACAAAATAAATTATAACACAGAGAATTTAATGTGGTTCACCCAATCTAGGCTACATCCACCAAACCGCAGCTATCCAATGATTTTATTATCCAGTGAAAAAACCTATTACAATCTTGTGAATAATCACATTTTTCATCATACTGTAACTCCCATTCATTGATTTTTCCTTTTTCGGTGATGACACGAAAAAGTAGGAGGAAAAATTTTCTTGGGGGCTGCTGCCCTCAAACCCCTGCCCGAGGGCCGGCCCAGCCTCGAATCTTGACAAGGGTACATGTTGGGCTATACAATATAGCATGATTAGTCACCACATACCAACAATCTCCCACTTGGAGACTAATCAGGCTCCACACCGACATACCTGATTACAACTGTGCCTTAAATGGGCCCCTTTTTGGAGTCTATGCCCTGAGTTCATGCCTCAGGACTAAGACCCCACCTAGGGCATCTTAGTCCCCCTCAAGGTATTTTTGGGATTTAATTTAAAATATTGGTAGGATTTAGCCTCCTTTAATTAATGATTTCATATGCCATCTTGTTGTGGTCTAATTTTGGGATATTAAGCATGGATAAGTATAAGTACAAGGTTCCTTCACTCATTTTATCATCCAATATATCCAGAATTCAAGTATTCATTCCTAATAGAAAACTAGAGTCCACAAGAGAATTCAAGAGAAATTCATCAAGCATTTAGAGCCATCATCAAGATTCAAGCATCATATCAAGGATATTCTTGCATCATGTGTGTTTTTGAGCTAATGTGGGGTTTTGATTTAAGCAAGAAATTCAAGTCAAGATCCATCAAGTGTTCAAGAAAGTCAAGATCTAAATTAAAGCTAGCCACTTCACACAAGTTTATATATTTCACAACAAGGGTTTGGTGAGTTGTAACATTTAATTTTATTCATTCACTATTTCCCTACATTATTCTATTTCATTCCAAGGTTTAATTATCAACAAGGGGTTTGACCAAGGCAAACCCCCATTTACTAATAATCAACAAGTTTTTCATCTCTTGCATGTTTATGTTTGTATATTTAGGTTGAAGACTTGAAGATCATTTGAAGTGAAAAGTTTCAAAGTTATAAAGTTGCATTACAAAGTTGTCATCTTCACAGAAACTCACCTCCAGGCTAGATCTGGAAGTTTCAAGACCTAAGATTTGAGAAGAAGGAAGTGCAAAAATTTGATCTCAGGATCACATTCAGAGATTTCTAAAATTCAAAATGGGACTAAGTGGTCACCTAGGGAATCTTAGTCCTCCCAGGGGTATTTTGCAAAGATTCTTTCAAATTCTGTTCTAACATCCGAAGATTCTACATTTCACCCAAAAATCAACAGCAAGACTAAGACAATAGTAAGAGCATCTTAGTCCTCCATAGCATATTTTGACAACATTTTTGTATTTCTAGAATCCTCATTACATCTCTAGAATTACCAAGTACATAAATCCTATATTTTGGTTACTTTATTTCATCATTTGCATTCATCATTTGGCTTGCATTACTAGGTTTTGTGAATTTAATGTTAAGTTGTCTTTTCCGAGATTTTGGTTGGTGGTGACCTCTTCTAAGCCTAAAGAAGCCCCCCTAGGTCATCCTTGTTGAGAATTGACTCACCTTTGGATTGATAATCAATCCAATTTGGGATCCTAGGGCATATTTGAATGACAATAAGAAAAAAGTGGTGTTCTATGACCTAGATTATCAAGCACTTGTTTCCCCTAGTGTTCAAAATTAAAAAGAAGCTACATTGGTAGACAACGAGACAGTCACATAGACAGTAAAAAAATTGAAGGAATAGCTTTCAAGTGGGTCCCTCGGGAACCCTTCAAAAGAAAAGGAGTCTACTCAAGGGACGTGTTGTTTCAAAGTGTAGGAGTGTTTTTTGTCAATCAATTCGACATCAAGGAATACTTTTGAAAGATGTTCACTTCATCAAGGAACTCAGAAGGAAGAAAGGTCCCCTTGCAAGGGGAAGGTCAAACTTCACCCATAGGAGAAGGTGCTCCCTACTTGGAGGAAGGCTTTCAAATTCTTTCGTTATGAACCCATGATGAAGGAAACACGTTTTGCTAGGGGTCCTTATTGAGAATGTGCAATTTTTTTTAAAATATTTTGAAAAGATTCTTGAGAAAAGATTCATTGGCCATTGAATGTGTTTCCTAAAAATTGAAGTGACATGATAGCCCCACTTAGGATGGTGCATGTTGAACATAGAGGCACGTGTCATCCTAAGGAGAGAAAAAAAAGAATGAAAAAGTGATGTTGTGACCCGCGGAACATGATGAGATGTAACCATGGTAATGTCGTCGTGCACACGAGGGACAACACATGAGCACCACAACATCACAAAGCAAGCACAAAATATAAGAGAAAAAAAATATAAAAAGAGACAATACCATCATGAACAAGAGACACATGGGTGATCTAATAATTCAGGATCAAAGCTTCTCATAAATATAGATGAGTATAATAATAGTATATAGATGAACTGCCATCAACCCCCTACTATATCAGATCATATGAAGAATGTGTGAGAAGACAAAATAAAAATAAAAAATTTGGTCAACATGGAAAGGAAGCCTAAATGTACCTAACACTTTGAATTGTCCCCAATTGTCAAAAATCAATACACATAACAAAGGAAGAATGATGTAAAAAATAGAGGAAGTTGTATGCCACATAAAAACTCATGTATCCAAGCACCTATGAGGGTGACAAGGGTCATCCAGGAACACATAACGTAAGAACAGGGGAACACAAACATACACACATAATCTACACTATAGATAAAGAAGAGGCACTCCCTAGTCCTTATCAACTAAGAGGTCATCGACCTCCCAATCTAGATCATTATAAGGGGAAGGCAGATGAGCCTGCAAGGGTGGAGTTCAAGGGGGGACCCCCTAACCCTTCTACAATAAGAGCCAAGGAAGAAGGCCCTGTGAGGTCTTCTCCACTCAATTCTTGTGGGGTAAAGGTCAGTGACTTTGCGAAGATCATTGAAAGAGTCGAGACATCGTACAAAGAGTTAAACATGCACTTCACAGGAGTGCCATGCATTGGGTCAATGGATGAGGGAGGCGGCACTTAGGATTAACTACTAGGCTTGCTGAGAGAGTTAGGAGTAGTCACAAACTTTGAGCATGTCAAGGCTTCCTCTGTCACTAGGATGGAACATGCTAAAATAGAACCACCTTTTGAAGAAGGTGAATTCCTCTTTCAATCCTCTTTACTAGCAAGGTCATCCTCCATCTTCCACTTCATTTGAGGATGCGAGAAATCCATAAACAAGGAAGAAGGTGCAAAAGAGGAGGAGAAGACTGTGACAGACACCACTAAGGTGTTTAGCATGTCCATGGGCTTCCAAAATGGTGGAATGTCCAAAAGGGACATCAAAAGAGGTGCCTCGACCAAAGGAGCAATAAACACCTGTACCCTCTTTGGTTTAGGGGTGTTTACACTCACAATAGGAGCTAGAACTAGCACCATGGTTGATGGAATTGAAGTAGAGGGGATGAGCAAGGAATATGTAGGAGGAAACTGAGCAAAAACTATTGACTCCCCCTCCTTCCTTTGCAAAGCAGCCTACTCAGCGGGCCAGAGCCTTTCGTCAATACTTACACTCACATGCAAGGAAATTCCTACAACTCTGGGTGTTAGAGACCAGAAGCTGAAATAGAAAGCACTCCTTGGCCATTAGAGTTTCCATCATGGTCATTTTTAGTAGAGAGAGAGACTCTTGGATAGGAACAAGAGTGAGAGATTAAGAAGAGATTGGAGCAACAACGGGGGAAGTCGACTCTTGTTCCCATGTACTACCTTAGGGATAGGAGTGATGGGAGGCTGTGGAGACTGAGAAATAGAGGACTCCTCATGAGGACCCTTCCCCTTACCATACCGAACATGCCTAAGCACCATAGGTAGAACGAGAGGTTTAAACACTAGACACTTAGGATTTTGCCAAGTGGGTACCATCAGATTCTCCAACAAGCACCTAGAAGCAAAATTTGATGACATTGCAGAAGGGCAAGAGGAAGGAACAAGTGGGACAACAAAAGAAGAAGAAGAAGGGCCCTAGGCACACTTCTCTTCTTCCCATTTTTGGTCCAAGGTGTTTTTGTACTCCCTTTTCATGCAATCCCTATGAAAAATAGCACAGGGAGAAGGAGGGTAGCACACATTAGGCATTATGCCCCCACTCTTATACTTCACATAAGTTTAGTACAAGATATCTATCCTAGGAGGAAGTGGAACTATGAGGAGAAGCCAAAAATGATCCAATGAGTAGCCAACACATGCAATCAGTGGTTTATAACCGATGTCATGGACTACATGCACTGTACCCTCATGGATAATTTTTAGAAATTTATGCACCATCAAGGTAACTGCATTCATAGCGACCAATCAGGGGATACCTGGTTTCACCCTAAAGAGTTCAAAGCCTGGGATTATGTCAAAGAGTAAATTTACTGATTTAGGTCCAAGGTGATGCAGCCAATGGGAGGTATGGAATTCCATTGTGTGTATGGATGGTACTCTTAGATTCATGATACCCATCTCTATGAAAGAAGTTAATCAGAATAATCTCCTCAGTAATGACATTCACCCAACACGTTGGGTCAACAAGAACATCAATTACAACTCTTTGTTATAATTCATCGACAAGTCTTGCGAGGTGAAAGTTATACTAGAGGAACTACTTACAGGTTGCACACATGGGATGGGAAAATGTAAAAAGGAGGCCATCACATATGGGTATGTGCAGGATCATGATGGGCCAAACAGGCCCTTAAGTGGCAATGAAAATTCAGAAAAATTAGAGTTAGGCAACTTGAAGTAAAAATTTGAATAAGTTATGTATATTATTTCAAAAACATGTAAGAATAGAATCTATGGGAAATTGAATTTAGTTTCTAAACTACTGGGTTTATTTTTTTAAAAACAAAATCTATTTGGTGAAAATTTGAAATTTCAATGCAGTATTACTTAAATTTCAGGAAAAAAATAAGTAGGTGTCTGTCTGACCACCCTAACCAAAATAAAATGATAATATTTTTTTATGAGATTTTAGATATACGTAGAGGACTCATGTCCGGATGTGATGCATTATTTTTTGTAATTTTTTTCCAAGTAAATAATTAATTATGAATTTTTTATTACAACTTTTTAAAAATATAAAAACTTGTATGTCTGACCACCTTAACTTGGTCAAAATTCATGAATTTCAATTTTTTTTTTTTTAATCCTATAGTATGTGAAGCATAGAATGTGACGCATGTTTTAGATTCAAAAAATATGATACTGTTTGAAAGTTATAGATGTTTTACAATCAACCTATCAATCAAGACTTTAGTCATAATTCTAATAGAAAATGAATAATAGTAATCTATTAAATTCAAAATAAAGCATAATTTATATTACAAAAATTTGAGAATCTCCTCTACAAACCCTTTTCATTTTATCAATTTTGGCTAAAAATAAAGTCGTCAGCCACATGGGTGAAGTCCAGAAAAACAAGGTAAGCTGTTAAACACACTTTTTGTGTTGACTTTTTAGGATTGGCATCTCCTAACCAAATACCAAAGCAAACCCGAGCCTATTCCCTAGGTAATGAATTTTGTGTCAGACATATTGAATATCGGATTTAAATCGGATATCCGATTTGAATCAAATATCCAATCTATATCCGATATCCGATTTATTTACATAGCATTTTAAAAAATGTCAAGACTTTCTAACATATGATTTAACATATGCAATATATCTTGTTTGTAGTTTATAGTTTATGTTAATATATCTAGTTTAGAATATACAATATTATTTATAATTTAATATATAATCTCTTACAAAACTATATAATATATTATATTATTATGTATAATATATTTAAATATTAGTTCTATATTTTAGTTAATATATATATATATATATATTACTAATATATAAGATATTTAAATATTATCTATCTCCCCCTCTCCCTCTCCCTCTCCCTCTCTCTCTCCCTCTCCCTTTGCCTCTCTCTCTCTCTCTCTCTCCACTTCTTCCCCTCTCCCTCCCCCCTCCTAATGACCTCTCTCTCTCTCTCTCCCCACTTCTTCCCCTCTTTCCCTCTCCCTCCACCTCCTAATGAACTCTCTCTTTCTCTCTCCACTTCTTCCCCTCTTTCCCTCTCCCTCCCCCCTCTTAATGAACTCTTTCTCTCTCCACTTCTTCCCCTCTTTCCATCTCCCTTCCCCCTCCTAATGAAATCTCTCTCTCTCATTCTTCCCCTCTCCCTTCCCCCTCCTAATTATCTCTCCCTCACTCTCCCCTTCTTCCCCTCTTCCCCTCTCACTTACTCCCCTCTCTCTCTCTCAAGTCTCTCCCTCCTACCCCATCACCCCCTCTCAAGTCTCTCTCTCCCTCTCACTCACTCCTATATGTCTATCCACTCTAACCCTAGCCCTATACCCTTAAACCTTAAATCCTCAAACCCTTAAGCTCTCCACCCTCTATCTCTCTCCCACTCCCTCCATCTCTCTCTCTCTCTCTCTCTCTCTCTCTCTCTCTCTCTCTCTCTC